>APFE031277400.1:34863-94977 GCA_000404065.3 Pinus taeda | reverse complement strand
AACTACTCAAGCGTTGAGGACAACACTTTTTTGAAGGCGAGGGGCATGTTGGGTCCCTATAATACTAGTGATTACCCCATTACCATTGTAGTTATACCCCTTATTAATATTGTTGTGCCCCTATTGCCCCCATATTGTTATTACTGTGCCCCATAGAATCCCTCTATTGTTATTTTTGTGGCTTTATATTATTATCGTTAGGTCGGCTGGGTTATATTGTGACTCCTTAGACTCCTATATATAGAAAGGAGGTTTTTTCATTTGAATCATCCAAGAATTGTTCATTTATGTAATGTAAAGGAGGTTTCCTCCTCGAAGAGGCTAAATTCTAAGGCGTTGATCTATCTTTTCTATCTTTTCTTGAGCTGGTTTCATAACAAGATCTCAAGTTGAAGAAGAGTTTTTGGTGGGTACCCTATGACCCAAATGATTTCATAAGTAATCAGAGAGAAAAATACATGCTATCAGCCTATAAACATTCTAGGCTTCCTGAAATAGAGCAATTTTCCAATCAGAATGAGTGGGTAGAGGGTACATAGATAGAAGAAGTTATTGAGGAAGAAAAAATGGAGAAAGCTATGAAAGAGCTTGAAAAAACTCTTGACTTGGACTCTTTTGGACAGGTATCTTTCAAGCTGCCTGAGCACACAGGAGGCAATACATCCTTTGCCGAGACTTCTCAGCAGCCCACACAAAAAGCCAGCATAGGGTCAGCTAAGGGCAAAGAGGTAATAGACACTGAGCAGGAAATAATGACAGACCAGCCAGCTACATCAAAGGAACAAAGACAAGGGCAAGTCCCTTCAGCACAAACAAAGGCACTTGAGATCCCTGCACTACAAACTCCTCTAAATGAGGAAAGAGGCAAGAAAAGAGACAGAGAGGAAAGCACACTTGTGAGTGGAACAACAGAACAACTAGGGGAAAAAAGACAAAGGTTAAATCCTCACTCTGAACAGGAAATCTTTGAAGAAACAATAGGCAGCATGAGAGGTGAGGGGACGACCAAACAACAAACCTCTCCAATAGTGGGCACATCAACTAGATCATACCAGCAAGAGTTAGAAAGGCAACATAGTGTGGAGGTTTCATCCTCCAGGCCACAAAACAAGCAACAAAGAAAGCAAGGCTCTGACATCAAGAGAAAATTTACTGAAATAAAGGCAAAGAATGAGACAATAAGAATTCAACTTTATAATCACTTGCTGAAGATGGCTTCCACTAATCAACAAAGGTTAATGGCAGCATATGATATTCAAGAAGGGAAAATGATCCTTAGTCACTTCAAGCCCACAATGCAGCAGCCACAGTCAGCTGCTGATTACATCAGGACCAATTTGGAAGTTTTCTCCAAAGACATCCATCCAATGGACCAGATTGAGTTACATAAGCAAACTGAAGGAATGGTCTACTCCACATTGGCAGATAAAGCCTTATTGGCTCACAAGTTACAAAATTCATTGAATAACACATCTGTCCAATTGGATTTAGAAAAAGCTTCCTCTTTAGCAAAGGATAACAGAATCAAGTCCTTGGAAGAGATTATCATTGAGTTGAGGCATGATCCCAAAGATGCCAAAGGTATACAGGCATTAATAAAAAAGAAGGAGGAAGACATTGCAGCCCTGAGGAAGTAGCTGAAGCTCCCTATTACTATGCATCCACAAACCACAGAGGTTACGCAACAAAAATAAGAAGAGGACATGATGGATTTGCTGATGAGAATGAATCAAAGACTGACTGAGACAGAGCATGCATTGGAGAAAGCTTTACAAGAAAAGCGGGGAGAGTCAACCTCCCAACCACCTGAAATACCTCCAACAAGCACAAATACCCCTCCTACAGTTACAACAGAACCACCTCTCACTGTCCCAACATCTGTTGCAGAAATCACCACAGGTACTTCAGTAGTAGTAGCAGCAACATCAGCAACACCAGGTACCAGCATGAGCATAGAACAACTAATGAAGGCAATGGAAGAGCTAAAACTACAAGTGTCAGAATTGAAAGGAGTCAAAGAAAAATTGGCAAAATTGGAAATAAGCTATGATAAATCTAAGATAACTATAGCAGAAAAGACAAGAGAGGTGAAAGCATTAGAAAATAAGGGGAAGGCTTTGGAAAATAACCTCTTGTTAGATAAACCTCTGGGAGAAATCAAAGGCATTTTGTGAGCTAACATTAATCAATCCATTAGCAATGTATGGAGGTCTGTGCAGGCTATTTATGAGCAAATTGATTTGATAGGACTGGCCCAGGTGGAAGTCCAAAAAACAAGAGCTTTATTAGGGCACATGCCTGAACAAGCAAACATGTTAATACATTTTTTAAATAGCAAAACCAGTGAAGAGCTAGCAACATTGGATATCAGGGACAGGACAGACACCATTTTAACAATCAAAAGAGTTCTAACCATGAGAACTCTAATGCAAAATCTGGAGAGAAGGTGTCTGGAGATGCAAGTTGAGGTCAATTCTTTCACAGAAAAATTTACAGTCTTGCATCAAAAGGGCTTGCCAAATATTTTAGGAAGTAATAACTATTTGCTGAAACACAAGGATTATGAATATAAATTAAATAAACATGCTGCTGATCAAGTAAATGTTTCATCAAGCACTTCAACAGAGAAGGCCCTTCCATCTGGCCAAACCCTCTACAACCACTTGGAAAATTTATTTTACATAGAGCATGAAGTGAAGCATCTATTCACTGCCCCACCTAATTTCTCCAGGTACATAGAAACCGACGAAACTCTGAGAAAGCTTGCAGAGACATCAAAAATCAGGACTAGAATGGTGGCAAAGCATGTTGGAAATCCTGTAAGTTATCTTTGGTCAATACAAAATTCTGAACCATTCACTATAATGCAAAGAATAGGAATGAATCATAAGTCATGCGGATCAAAGCGTATCACTTCAGAAGGAAAGAAGGTCCGACCAAGGAAAGCAACAATGCGGAATTCACATTGAAAACAATGACCAGCCGACTCATTGAGATTGAAGTCAACATATCTCACCAACTGAGCGGCCAACACATCAGCATTTATTTCTTCTCTTATCTTTTCTCTGTTTCCAAGATCATTTACTTCTCCTTTTAAGTAGGTGGAATGAGTTATTGCTAAAGATATTATCTCTTTGAGATATTTTGTAACATTTCTATATAAATACCTCCCCAGGCAAACTATTCGGGGTTGCTTGGTGATTTACTAGCTAAATTGTGCTGTAACTCTGAAGATCTGTTGAATACAAAGGATGTTGGATTTCATTGTTGGTGCACTCTTTGAATGTGGAATTGATGCTTTGGGACCTACTACAGAATTCTTGAATATGTTATGGATCAATAAGTTTTTCTCACCTGTGTTTTATAGTTTTTGTGTTTATATTTACATAATAGATGCTTCATAATCTTAGTAATAGTGAAAAAGAATAGCCCATAATATGTTTGTTTACACTCTATGTTCAATCTCTATTATTACTAATGTTTTCTTCAAGATTAGCATAAATAGGAATTCTTAACTGCTCCTGTTTCCGTGGTTCTTACATATTGATCTAATGTTAATAAATTCTCAATGGCTTCTTGGTCATAATCATTCACTTTCCTTCTGTCTGCATGTTGAAGGATTCTTAACTGCCTTTCACCTACAGACTCCATCCCATCTGACTTAGCTTATGAAATTGTTCCAAGACTGATTACCCTACTCTGTAGTACCTCCTTTGGTCAAAGAAACCATATTCAGTAGTTCAACCTCCTAGACTCCATTAGCCCAATGGATTGAGCTTCTCAGACTTGCATTCCAGTTATACTAAACACCACCATCCAAAACTCAAAACCAAACCCCTGCACTTCATAACTAGCCTAATATACCTAAAATCAAACATAAATCATAAAGAGAGAGCCCTCCCTGGATGCAGATTGGCTAGAACCTGCATCTAAGATATTGGTCTATGGTTACCTCGGCCGTATTCCCTTTTTTACAACTTCTGGGGAACAACCTGAGTGATAACACACATCACTGCATCCATCAACTGTTATGTCTTTACCAAAGAAAAAATCCAAGGGGGACTTTGATATAAAACCAAAACAAGTCTCAAAAGGAGATCTCTAAGTAGAAGAATGTTTTTCATGGTTGTAAGCATGCTGCACATAACACAAATGCTCATCCCAAAGTTTGGGATGCTTGCTGCAATATCCTCAAAGCAACTGTATCACTGTCCTATTGACCACTTTTATCTGACCATTTGTTTGTAGATGAAATGTCATGCTCTTCTTTAACTTTGTGTCCATTAACTCCCATAGACATGACTAAAGTTTCCCGACAAATCAAGAATCTTGATCAAATACAATAGAAGTAGGTAACCCAAAATGAACTCATACATTTTGAAAGAACAACTTTGCAATTTGTTTAGCTGTGACCTGTTTATTACATGGTGTTAAAAAACACATCTTACTGAACCTATCCACAATTACATACAAATAATCATGACTCTTTCTAGACTTTGGTAATCCCCCAACAAAATCCATGGAAACACTTTCCCATGGACGAGAAGGAACTGGAAGTGGAGTATACAAGCCTAATTTTCTATTACTTGGCTTGCTTGTAGCACACATAGTACATCCTTTAATATATCTAGAAACTGTCTCATTCATTCATGGCCAATCGTAGAACCTTTGTAATTGTGCAACTGTTTTACTTACACCAAAATGACCTGATATGAGAGAAGTATGTTCTTCTTGAATTATATTAACTCTTTCAGTTTGTGGAATTCATAACTTTCCCAAATGATATAAGAGTTTGTCCTTTACGTAATAATCCAATTCTTCTACCTGCTTGCTATGACTTAAAGTTTCATATACATCTTCAAAATATGTGTCTTGAGCATATTGTTCGAAGTAACTTTCATGAATTACTGAATTATTCTTAACTATTGTGGACGCATTTATAATTGGTCTTGATAAAATGTTTGTAACCTTATTATATATGCCCTTCTTATATCTGATAACAAGATGAAATTTTTGTAGAAAACCCATCCACCTGTAATGTCATGATTGTTGCAATTTAGTTTGTGTGTAAGTATTGTAGTGGTTGATGATCTGTATGTATGATTGTTTCTTTACCCATTATGTAATGTTTCCAATTTTTAACACTTTGAACTAATGCATACAATTCTTTATCATATGTAGGATAGTTTACTACTGTTGATGTGAATGTCTCAGAATGAAAGAATATAGGCTTTCTGTGCTGCATCAACACTGCCCCCATGGCATATTCACTTGCATATGTCTCGATCTCAAATGGATGTTGAAGATCTAGTAGTGCTAGTACTGGCATTGTACTGATCCTTTCTTTCAATGTGTCGAAGGCTTTATGTTTTTTGCCTCACTAATGAAACACCCGTTTCACACTTGTCAAAGCATGTAAAGGAGCTGCAATCAAAGAAAAGTTAGCAATAAACTTTCTCAAATATTGCGTTGCCCCTAAGAAACTTCTAACTTATGTAGCAGTATTGGGCTTAGGCCAAATTACAATGACTTTGAACTTAGAGGGATCTATCTTTAATTTACCACCCCCTACAATATAAACCAAATAATTCAAATATGTTCTGCCAAATTCACATTTTGACAGTTTTACATAGAGATTTCTCTTTTTAAAACATCTAAAATCCGCTTTACATCCTTTACATGTTCATCCCATGTTCTCCTTAAAACAAGAATATCATCTAAATAAACTATTACAAAATCATCAATGAATGGCCTAAATACATCATTCATGACTCACATGAATGTAGTTGTAGTGTTAGTTAAGCCAAAATGTATAACCATCCATTCATAGAGTCGTTGCTTTGTTTTGAAAGTAGTCTTCCATACATCCTATTCTACAACTCTGATCTGATGGTAACCGCTTCGCAAGTCCAATTTAGATAAGTAAACTGCATCTTTTAACTGATCTAAAAAATCATCAATATGAGGAAGAGGATAACGATTCTTTATTGTGATTTTATTTAATGCTCTAAAATCAATGCATATTCTCCATGAACTGTCTTTCTTTCACACTAACATAATAGGTGATCTGCATGGTGATGTGCTTGGTCGAATAAGTCATTGATCGAGCAACTCCTGTACCTGCTTCTTTATCTCTTCATTCTCTAGAGCTAATAACCTGTACATTCCAATGTTAGGTAGTGGAGCATCTTGCTGCAAATAAATCTCATGTTCTATCTCTCGCTTGGGTGGAAGTCCTTTAGGCTCTTGAAATAGAATATCATAATCAGAAACAACTTTAACTAGATCTGCTTTATGTTTAGTATTAGAGCTTTGGAATGCATCGGATTTATCAATATCCTTTGATTTTATAATCATAAGTAATATTTGTTTACTTGAATTTACAATTCTTTTCATTTGTCCTGAATTTATGAGAGAGAAATTATCTTTGAGTTTATGAGCCCTTACAATATATTTAGTTCCATCCTTAGTGAGTTGATACTTATTTTCAGTTCGATAGAAGATACCAGTTCTATCGTACAAGTATGGACTTCTTAATACAATTCCACATTTGTCCAATGGGACTATTTCTAACTCAACCTCATCTACAGACTTTGACCCAATAGAAAAATGACGTTTACATTGTTTCGTAACTTGTAGCTTATTTTTATCACACACCCAACCTAATGGATATGGCTTTTTATGAGGTTTTGTTTCTAGACCCAACTTCTTTACAATTGCTTCAGAAATCAAATTAACTTGTGACCCACTATCAAATAAAGTATCAATTTCAGTATGCTTGGAAATGACTCTAATATGAAATAGCTCATTCCTTTTCCTCTTATCATTATCATTATCAATAGAATGCAAAGAAGTACTTGTAGATGCTTTAGAATCTTTACCTTTTAAACCTGTAGCTATAACCGTTGTCTTGTCACCTAAATCTGATCCCAAGTCCTTTTGAATAGTAGCAACATTCTTTCACTCTTTACTCCCAAACTTCTTAGGCTTCAATTCCGCATGCAATGACTAGTAGTGTGCCTCATCATGTCCTTCCTTCTGATGCAGGAGCATTCAGCTCAACAATATCATTGTATTTTAGTAGACATAGGGGGTCTTGTATTTTAAGGAAGTTGGTTTCGTAAATGGTGAATTAACGTAATTACTTAGGTTTTGAGTGATTTTAATGAAAAATAATTAATTATTGTGAAGCATATTGTAAATGTTCTTGAATGTAGGAGAACATGAGAGAATCAGGATAGTTGAGATATTGAGATATTTGAGAATTAATTAATTAGGAGTTAGTTCAGGATTTTTTGGATAAGAGAGGATCCTTAGAGGTAAGGAAGAGATTTTAGGATTTTTTGAGAAGTTTATGGATCTAAACTAGAAATTGGTTATATAATCCTTTTGTATAAATGTAAGCCTAAAAGGCATAGTCAGGGGTTAGATAGTTTGCTGGTTAGCTAGTTAGTCAAGTCGAGTTAGTAGTTAGAGGTTTGATTGACAGCCTATGGGCAGATTGTGAAACAGAGGCCACTGATATTAGAAATCAGGCCTGAGAGAAGAAACTGTGTAAATACTAGTTTATTAATACAAACAACTCGATTATGAGTTTATGTGTGTGTATGGAGTAATTTAGTTATAATATGTATGTGAACTAGAGTAGGTTCTATGTAATAGAAGTTGCATGTGTAGAATCAGAGGCAAAATACAAAGAAAAATAACAGAGAGGTGTTATGACTTTGTACACACCGACAGTACAAGAGGAAGCCTTGAATATTACAGTGAAGGTGAAGGAAGCATAAAGGCACGAGTGGAGTTAAGCTCAGGAGGAAGTTGTGATGCAGAACAACTAAAGACCAAAACCCTGGAAGAAACCCAAAACCACAGGAACACTAAGAAATGGCCTAAACACGAAGTAGGCAGAAAAGAACGAGAGCTGTCAGATCATTTAGATCGACAGATATGAATGGCAGGATAAAAATGGTGGAGGAATAGACTGTGGAGAATAGGAGTGCATAGATGTCTTGATCATGGTTGAAGGCCCACACTCAATCACAACCCTCAATCTAAATTTCAAACGCTTATGTTGAAGTCAACTACGGGGGTCGAGCTGTTTGGTAATCCACATGCCAGTTGAAGGGCTGCAGACCGTAGGATTTGATGGTCACCTTTATCCAATGGATATCAGGCCATAAAGAGATCGGATGATAATCCCAAATCCGGACCCGAACTCTTATAGACCAAGAGTTTATAAACCATATCGGCTCCGTAAGGGCAGTTAAGTGTCGCACGAGTTCCCTGGGTGATATCATTGTGAACCATTGGATCTAGCACGATTTGATCAACGACGTAGAGTGAAGCACCTGTGAAAAAAGGGAAAGTCAACGTGGGACCAACTGTTGTTCAAATACCAATTGCTATTCAGTTGCTATTCAATTGTTGTTGAATTGCTATTTAGTTGCTGTTCAATTGCTGTTCAGTTGCTGTTCAGTTGTTGTTCAGTTGATTTTCAATTGTTGTTCAATTGTTGAGTGGACCAGAGAAGTTTATCGACATGAGTTAAAGTTATTTGAGTTCCAGAGGACGAGTGGAGATCATGTGAGAACCGTTGATCTGATGGAATGAAATCGATGGTGGAGATTGAACTGATAAACGTGGGCCTTAGAAAATGTGTCAAGACTGTGGAAAAAGTGGAAAGGTAATATTAATACAGTTTATGTGTATTTCTATTATATGAGGTTATTATAGAAATAAATCGGATTAAGGGAAATTAACCATGGTATGATTAACGTTGAGTAAATCTGAGACCAGAATAAGAGGGTATGGTTAATATGCATGGGTTTAAGAATTAACCAAAGTTTATGAGGGTTGAATAAGATTCTGCTAGAGAGGCTAATTAAGGTTTAGACTATTGAATAGTCTTTGAAACATTTCTGCATGATATTTTATTAAGGGGCCTTAAACCGTAATTTATGAAGCGTTGACTAGGCAGCGAGATTGAAATTCCTAGGATGAAAGAGATTATGCATAGCATACTGTGGGTATTGTCGGCCTAGCTTGAAATCATTTTGGTATTAGATCAGAATTGTGGTTGAAACATTTGGTATCGGAACAGCACAAAGAAATCCTGTGTGAAAATTTCTTTGAAAATAATTTAGAACAGAGTTATGTGTTAAGATGTGTATGCAGGCAAGAGGAGATCAAATTCTAATCTAACAAACAACAGGAACACAAGGATACAGTGTAGTAGAACTTGCAGATGCAAGGAAACAGAGGACAATCCATTCAAAGTGCAGGGGAATGGTAGATTGGAGAGTGTGTGGTCTTTATATTGATGTACAGGTAGCAACATAAGAAGGTGAGAAGATTGCAACAACCTAGAGCAAGGAGTGCTCAATTGGTTCCAGAGGAAAGAACTAGAGAAGTGCTAAAAGACTGAGCTTAGAGGAAAGAAGCATAGTGAGGCATATGTAGCAAGAAGGAGACTTGTTATTGCAGAGGTATTGTTGCAGCTCACAAAGGCAATTCCATAGAGGATGTGGGTAGAATTGCTAAGGGACAAAAGAAGATGGTAAAAGTTTTTGAATGAAAACAGAATGTGGTAGAACCTTGAGGAATTTCAATAGCAGTTGGATAAAGAGGAAAATTGTGTTCTTAGAAGATGCGGATGAGTTGAAGCCTAGAAGGAGTAGAGAAAAGTGCTCAAAAGAGGTTCCAGAGACAAAGAACCAAGTGCTTTCCAAAAGACCAAGTACAGAGGAAAGCTTGGTGAGGTAAGTGGCAGCAGGGAGGACTTGCTGTTGCAAAGGATTTAATGTAGCTCATAGTGAATGAGTGAGGAACTCATAGAGATGGAGAAGAAGATGACTACTAGGTTCTGAGGGAAACCACAATAGAAAAAAAGTGAAGAAAGAGAATGCCAAGACAAATGGCAAGAGAATGAGTCAAGAGGAAATTGACAAAGAGATTACTGAGATCAAAGAACAACTCAATGTATTAAAGACGATACTTGAGGAAAGCCAAAGACTAGGTTGGGTCTTAAATAAGAATCCAGTGAAATGGCATAAGTTATAAAGAAGGCGACGAAAGAAGCAAGTAAAGTGGCTGATGGAAAAACTCAGAGAAGCTGAGTTGGAAATGGAAGTGTCCATTTGTGAACCAGAGTAGGGTGAAGTTCTAGGTGAAGATGAATACTTGAAGACTGAAACTTCAAGTGAGACCAAATGGTCACATGATTTTAAATCTGAAAATTTGTGTATGTTTGCAGGTGAAACATGTGAAGAAGGACAATTTGCTGTTATTGACATAAAGGAGGAAGAAGACAGGCAGAATCTAAATTCTGTTCTGAAAGAAGAAGTAGAAAAGGATATCAAGCAATCATGTGAAGGACTTGGTGAGATTTAAGAGAAGACCATTGAAATATTTCTGTGTCATGTAAAGGACTTGGAACAATAGGAGGTCTTGGTGATTGAATCATCAAATGAGATCATGAGGTCTTGTGGTTTTACAATTGACAATTGTGTGCGAATGCAGGTATTGAAGAAGACAAACCATCTTATGGAATTGCCTTGAATGAAGCTGAAATTTTCCAAGTAAAGTATGATGATGACTGTCTTTCAAATAAAGATCAAGTTGAGTTATTACAGCAGAAGGAGTTCATAAATTCCTTGCTTAGTAGAAGAAATATCTTCAGTAGCGATGAGACAATTATGTCTTATGATAAGGAATTTTCTATTGATGAGGACAAAGAGGAATTGATTTTCTTATATGGCTAAAGGGAGAGTGATGGATAGAAATCTAAAATTATCCCAGAGATGGAGGATTATAATGAAGAAGTAGTGTCAAAAAGAAGTTATACTTGTGACAAAGAAGAAGATAGTGGGGATTGTACAAAGCTTTAGGGGGAAATTCCAAGTGAGATGGCAAATTTGTGGCATGAGTTAAGTATTTTGGAGAAAAGGCTAGAAAACCAAGAAGTAAGTGTTCAGGTTGCAAAATCAGATCTGAATGAGAATGAAGAAGTTCACTACAATGGACAAGGACAGGAAGATATCATTGAAATATATGGTGTGGAGGAGAGACTAGCTGACAATCTCATGAATTTTGTTGAGAATTCAAATCAGCATACTGATGTGTTGATAGAGGAGGAAGAATCAGAGAAACATACTGAAGTGTTGCCAAAGGAAGAAGAGGCACTGAGGCCTTATGTTTTTGATTTTAACAATTGTTTTGTGAGTGCAGGTTTAGTTGCAGATGCTGGAGAAAATTTGGCACAGATGAGTAGCCAAATAAAAATGAAAGATGAAGATTCTATGGAACTATTTAATCCATGGAACATAGATGTTCAACTGCTAGAGAGAATGTTGGATAGTCAATATTCAATATAGAAAGAGATGATCATGAAAGAGGGTAAGGATGAAAGGGAATCAAAACAAGTAAAAACAAGCGAACAAAAAGTAAGCGTAGGAAAAAGAGTAAGTGATAGAATTTGACAACTTCAAAGAGAAGAACAACAGTTTGAAGAGTTAGTAGACAACAACAAAAACTTAAAACAAAGAGAAAGAGGTAACAACAAGTGGCAGAGTATGGACCAGCCTAAAGATTTGTTGGAAATTGATATTGAAGAATTATGGCAGTTGATGATGAAACAGTCCATATGGAGAAGAATGACAACATGAAGGATGATCAATCAGAATTTGAACCTGATTGACAAGGAGAGGAAGATGAAATAGAAGACAACAGACATACAACAACAGCAAAGGTGCAGAGCATTCAGACAACTACAAACTAAAGTTTGGGACCCTGGAGGTTTTCTATCAACATATTAAGACACATGATCGGGAGATCATGAACATTTCCTACTTTGGGAGTTTGATGCAGGAGCATTCAACTCAAAAATATCAACGTATTTTAGTAGACAAAGGGGGTCTTTTATTTTAAGGAAGTTTGTTTCCTAAGTGGTGAATTAATGTAATTACTTAGGTTTTGAGTGATTTTAATGAAAATAGGAATTAATTAAGTATTGTGAAGCATATTGTAAATGTTCTCGAATGTAAGAGAACATGAGAGAATGAGGATAATTGAGAGATTGAGAGATTTGAGAATTAATTTATTAGGAGTTAGTTCATGATTTTATGGATTAGAGAGGATACATAGAGATAAGGAAGAGATTTTAGGATTTTTTTGAGAAGTTATGGATCTAAACCAGAAATTGGTTATAGAATCCTTTTGTATAAATGTAAGCCTAAAAGGCATAGTCAGGGGTTAGATAGTTAGCTGGTTAGTTAGTTAGTCAAGTCAAGTTAATAGTTAGAGGTTTGATTGTAAGCCTACGGGCAGATTGTGAAACAAAGGCCACTGATATTGGAAATCAGGCTTGAGAGAAGAAACTGTGTAAATACTTGCTTATTAATAAAAACAACTCAATTTTGAATTTATGTGTGTGTATGGATTAATTTAGTTATAATATGTGTGTGAATTAGAGTAAGTTTTATGTAACAAAAGCACATGTGCAGAATCAGAGGCAAAATACAGAGAAGAGTAACAGAGAGGTGTTACGGACTTGTACACATCGACAGTATTGGAGGAAGCCTTTAATGTTATAGTGAAGGTGAAGGAAGAATAAAGGCATGAGTGGAGTTAAGCTCAAGGGGAAGTTGTGATGCAGAACAACTAAAGGCTAGAACCCTGGAAGAAACCTGAAACCACAAGAACACTAAGAAATGGCCTAAATGCAAAGTAGGAAGAAAAGAACGAGAACCGTCAGATCATTTAGATCGACGGATACGAATGGTAGGATAAAAATGGCGAAGGAATAGACTGCAGGGAATAGGAGTATATGGATGTCTTGATCATGGTTGAAGGCTTGCACTCAATCATAATCCTCGATCTAAATTTCAAATGATTATGTCAAAGTCAACTATGGGGTTTGAGCTGTATGGTAATCCACGTGTTAGTTGAAGGGCTACAGATCGTAGGATTTGATGGCCTCCATTATCCAACGGATATTAGGCCATAAAGAGATTGGACGATAATCTCAAATCCGGACCCGAACTCTTATAGATCAAGAGTTTATAAACCATATCAGCTCCGTAAGGGTAGTTAAGTGTCACGCAAGTTCCTTGGGCGATATCGTTGTGAACCATTGGATCCAACATGATTTGATCAATGACGTAGAGTGAAGCACCTGTGAAAAAAAGAGAAAGTCAACGTGGGACCGGTTGCTATTCAAATACCAATTGCTATTCAGTTGCTATTCAATTGATGTTCAATTGCTGTTCACTTCCTGTTCAATTGCTGTTCAATTGCTATTCATTTGCTGTTTAGTAGCTGTTCAATTGTTGTTCAATTGTTGAGCGGACCCGAGAAGTTTATCGATGTGAGTTAAATTTATTTGAGTTCCAGAGGACGAGTGGAGATAACACAATAACCATTGATATGATGGAATGAAATCGATGGTGGAGATTGAACTGATAAAGGTGGGCCTCGAAAAATGTGTCAAGACTGTGGAAAAAGTGGAAAGGTAAGATTAATGCAGTTTATGTATATTTCTATTATATGAGGTTATTATAGAAATAAAGTGGATTAAGGGCAATTAACCATGGTATGATTAGTGTTGAGTAAATGCGAGACCAGAATAAGAGGGTATGGTTAATATCGTAGGTTTAAGAATTAACCAAAGTTTATGAGGGTTGAATAAGATTCCGCTGGAGAGGTTAATTAAGGTTTAGAATATTGAATAGTCTTTGAAACATTTCTACATGAGATTTTATTAAGGGGCTTGAAACCATATTTTACGAAGGGTTGACTAGGCAGGGAGATTGAAATTCCTGGGATGAATGAGATTATTCATTTTATAAGCATACTATGGGTATTGTTGGCTTAGCCCGACATCACCTTCTTACAATGAGTGCATGAAGGTTTATCTTTCTTCACAGTGTTTTTTTTCTTCTCCTTTCATTTAAGTTTCTTCTTGCCTTTATTCTTGCTTTCAATAGGTTTGGATGATTTCCCAACATCTTAGGTTACAATTTTTCCTCTAGCTTCTAGATGAGTCGCTTGAACCAATACATCATCTAAGCTAGTCAGATTAACATAAGTATGGTATGCCTCAAATAACTATGAAGAACACCTATGCATTTCAACCATGTCTCTGGGGAGTCCAATGATATGCCTAATGTTAAAGCTCTCTTATGGAATTCCTGAGTATAACCATGAACACTTTGACCTTTTAATTGACGTAGTGTTTTCGAACTCATCATTGCTTTTTGCATATAAGCCAAAGGATAAAATATATTTTTAATAGCAGAAATAAATTCATTCCAAGTTGAAATGATTTTACCATGCTTTTGGAGATCTACTTGTGTCTTCCCTTCCCACCATACAAGTGCGGTTCCTCCAAGTCGAAGGCTAGCAAGTTGGATCTTCTTTCTTTCTGAAACAACTTTTTGCACCCTGCAGTGTACTTCAATTTGTCTTATCCAATTATCAATCTTTTTAGCGTTAAGTTCTCCATCATAAATTGGCAAATCAAATTTTACATCTAATTTGATTAAAGATGACTTCTTCTTTTTCTTCTTAGAAGGACTAGATTTATGAGAAGCGAAGGATGATAATGATGATGATGGTGATGATGGAGGAGAAGGTGGAGGAAGCATTCCTCCCTTTCCCTTATCTTCTTGATCTTGAGGTGATGAAGTGCCTTCATCTTTGTTCTTCTTAAACTCACGATACATCTCTTCCACCATTGCATGTATCGTCATGAAACTATCCAAGAATTGAGATTCTGACCCAAGTGGAGTTTCATCTGCCATCCTTCTTTGTGAAAAGACACTTCCAATCTCCTAATTCCCCTCAATAAGTTCACCTTCACCTCATCCGATCCTCAACCTAGTAAGCATTCAAATATTCACACGAACTTGTCAAACCTTAAAAACCTTGCTGCTCTGATAACACTTGTTTCGTTAATGAAAAAAGGTATTATAGACTATGTGTGAATTCGCTTATGTTACTTAATGCAATGAATCGAAAAGATTGTGAATAACATAAACACATAAGCGATTTGAAAACACATTCAAACACATCAACACAACCAACTTTAATAAAGGAGTTCACCAAACTTTCTGGCTATGTCTGCTGGTCCTTTTGCTTACAGTGCTAACCTCTTTATTTTGTATTCAAAATGTTGTTACAGGTATGAGCTCGAAAACAGAGTCTCAAATAAGAAAATGGACATCAACACTGCATCCAGTTTGAAATTTCAAGTCAAACGAGTGTAAAATCAACCATATTTGGTCACTGTGACCTCCAGACCCCCTAGAATGGTCCAAAACCAGCTCTGTCCCTACAAAACCACCCTCTGTTTGGTAAAAACTGCCTCAGCCTGCATAAAACCACCTCAGACTACGCACTGGTGGTAGGGTGGGTTTAACACCTACAATTATTTATTAAAAGATTGGTGGCTTGGTTAACCAAGTCCCACCCTTCGGCATGTTGGTTAGTGGAGTTATGCGAATTCATTTGTATATAAGGTTTCGGAAGGTTGAGGGTTCGAAACCCTTTTCGACCATTCTGCTGTTATACATTGGATATGCGATGTGATTTATGTTAACTCTATTATTTCATTGGTTATGTTTTGGTGATATGGTATTGATATTCCATATGTGGTTGCAATTTACGACGAATGTGGGATAATGCGATAACAAAAAATCAAAGGACCAACGGTCGTGGGGTTGACCCCGACCGTCCGACCTTTTTCCGGCGGAGACCCCGACACACCATAAATATAGTCTCATCATATCCATTACCAAGTCCGATGGTAGCCCAACCGGTGAGCTAATTCCAGTGAAGTCGTTGCCACTCCAGGAGGTCAAGGGTTCGATCCTCCCTGACCCAAAAATTTTGGGATTTTATTCCAACATTGGGCAAATCTGGGTTGCCACGTGTCAGCACTAGATTGGCCCGTGTGAACTAATCACAAATTGCCATGTCACCTTCTCTGCTGATATCATCCAGGACCCATGGCTCATTCCTAGGTTGACATGTGTCCTGCTGACGTAGGCATTGAATGTTGGCCGTTGACCTGGTTGACGTTGACTTTTGACTTTTGTGCCTTAGTTTTCCACAAATTTTGGCTGACTCTAAATTCTCCATCCAGAATTAGATTTACGTGCTGTTCACACCATTGGAATCGTATCGACGAGTACTTCAACTTGATCCCACTTTCATCTTCATTTGAAGACTTTGATCTGGAGGCAAAACTGAATCCATTTTAGATTACATCCTCTTTATTTTTTGCTTTTCGAGAGAGGGTCTTCTTGTGTTTTGTTCAGTGCCTCATATTTGTTTGAGCTTGTTTCCTGATATTGATATTTTTTTCCCTGTGTATTCTTGTTATTCCTATTTCTTGGAAAGAATTTGGTGAAACCTTGTTCATCTCTTTTCGTTTGAGCTTGCTCGTTATTTTGAGGAGTTTTGTTTTGTGGACAGTCCCTAAAAAGGTTTCCATGTTCGTGGAATTTCCTACAACAAAATGGAATGTGTTCATGGTCGATGCTCTGAGGCCAGAATTCGTCTCTGAATATTAGTTTTATTGCCTCAGGTAGGGCTCTTGAGACATCAGTACACATAGATCCTAGGATAGGAGATGTAATGTCCATTTTGTGCCCTCTGACATCTTTATATATTCTCCTAGTTCATCTCCTATTCCCTTGAGAACTGAAGGCTCCCAGTAGTCACTTGAGAGAGAGTAAAGTCAGACCTAGACCGAGACCCTTGTAAAATCCTCTTTCTCTTGGGTGAAGTTGTCTTTCTAGAATCTCATATAAAGTCCCGTAGAGTTGAAGAAGTAAGGGCCTCCTTCGAAAATCCTACTCTTTCTTCAAGGAGGTCGAAGATGACTGTGAAAAATCCCTTTGAGCCTAGTAGAAGCTTGATTTCTCCTTTTGGTTTCCATTTGGTTTGAATCCACCAATTTAGGGATTTTTCTGTGGGCCAAATGCCCATGAAATTACAGATCATTGCGTGCTCCTGCATATAGTCTCTATATACTGCTACATCAGGGTCTTGTATTTCTAGCACAAGAATTTTATTGGATTTCGAATTGCATTTTCTCTTTGATCTTTCTCTTTCTTTTTGCGGTTGGTCTCCCTCCGTTTCCCCTGTTTCCATAGGAGCCAAAGTTTTTGCAGAGGTAGTTCCTTTGGAAGGTAGGGTCCCTGCCTCTTTCCCTATTTCCTGTCGTTTTCCTTTCACCGAGAGGCTTGTTCTCGATGAATGAAATGCATTGTAGGACAACTTTGACTCCTTAGAGATTCCTGTGACCATGTCATGAAAGGAAGGGGTGATGGGACCCCCTTTCGCCTCTTCCATGGATGTATGAGAACTGTGGACGTGAACCTTGGCAACCAAGCACCAAGGTGCGTGCAGCTGTGAGTTGCAGGGGAATCTGAGTCAGCACATGCTTATGCTCAGACCTAGGTTTTCACCTCAAGAATCAAGCATCACACCTAGATTGTAGAGTAAAATTATATTGTAGCATAAAAGGATTTTTTAGTTGTTGTGCATGCCATCAATAAATTTAGACATTACAAGACTATCTATGAAACCTTTGTACGTACAAATCATTCTGCAATTAGGTACTTAATGAATAAACCAATACTAATGGTAGAATTACAAGATGGTTATTGTTGTTACAAGAATTCAATATTACTATTTTGGATCAACCTGGGAAACAAAATTTAGTTGCTAACTTTCTATCTAAGATTCAAAATGATAATAATGATGTAACTGTAGAAGATAATTTTCCCAAAGAATATCTTTTTACAATATCTATTAAATCTCCTTGGTTTGCAGATATTGCTAAATATTTGGCTACAGGAAAGTTACCATTATATTTGTCTCCTCGAGAGAAAAGAAAGGTTATTCAAGTTAGTGCATATTACTCATGGATAAATAGAAAATTATACAAAATAGGGCCATATCTATTTATTCGAAGATGTGTTAGAGAAGATGAAGTACTAGAGATATTAAAGGCTTGTCATGATGAACCATGTGGATGACACTTTGCTGATAAACTAATTTCTTACAAAATCCTTCTCTTAGGATATTAGTGTCCTTCCCTTTTCAAGGATGCCAAAGAATATGTAAAGAGATGTGATAGTTGTCAAAGAATGGAGAAACCTGTTCCTTCAGATGAAATGCCTCTGCAACCTCAGGTACTCATAAATGGGATCTAGATTTTGTTGGTCCAATTAATCCACCATCCAGACAAAAAAGGTACATTCTTGTTTGCATTGATTATGTTACAAAATGGTTAAAATCTACAACACTTTCTTTTGCTAGTTAAAATGTTGTAGTTTCATTTATTTTCGAGGATATTTTTACTCATTTTGGTGTCCCAAGGGAATCATGATAGATCAAGGTACTCAATTTACATCCAAGTTGGTACAAAAGATAATGGAGGAATATAAAATCAAACATCAGAAATCCATTCCATATCATCCATAAGAAATTGGACAGGTGAAATCCACCAATAAAGTAATTGAAGCAATTCTTACCAGGACTATGCATCTCCATAGAAGAGACTAGGTTGAAAAGCTTCCAGAAGCTTTATGGGCATACTCTACCACATGGAGAAACACTACAAGACATACTCCCTATGAATTTTTTATGGGAAGCAAGTCTTATTTCCTATTGAGTTCCAGGTAAAAACCTTCAAT
This sequence comes from Pinus taeda, assembly GCA_000404065.3. Lineage (NCBI taxonomy): Eukaryota > Viridiplantae > Streptophyta > Pinopsida > Pinales > Pinaceae > Pinus > Pinus taeda. The sequence continues at coordinate 76,273 of APFE031277400.1, read as the reverse complement.
ACATTAATTAAATTAGGTCTTGATCTATCTGAAGCGCAAAAACAAATAATGGAGTAGCTGAATGAACTGGATGAGATAAGACAAGATGGTATTCAAAGAACCAACACAGTTCAACAACAAAGATCCAGGTGGCATGACAAGTACATAAAGGACAAAAGGTTTCAGCCAGGAGATTGGACATTACTTTTTGGCTCAAACTTTAAAGATTTTCAAGGAAAATTTCAAACTCATTGGCTTGGGCGTTATGAGAGGGAAACTATCTTTCATAATGGTGTAGTCAGGATTAGAACCATTGATGAAGAAATAGTGACCTTCCTTGTAAATTGTCATCAAATGAGAATTTATCACAAACCATTGACAAAGGAAGAATTTTTTAAATTCTTGTAAGACAATATTGATTTTAAGATGAATAGGAAGGATTTTACTTCCTCTCCAACTTGATTTGTAAAGATTTTTGTTTTTTGAAAAAAAATGAACATAATAATAATAAAAATAAAATAAAACTGTATAAACATGAAAACCTACTCCGTTGGCACGTTTATACAAAAAATATAGGGTGAAAACCAAGTATTCTTGGCACCCTAAATTTTCTTTTTCAATCCTATTCTAAACCCCATTTTATTTATATCCCTTTTTTTTTCTTTTTTTTTTTTTCTTTTCAGAATAAGTAGCTACACAATTGTTGAGAATCTATGGCTTTGAAAAAATTCTGCAATTGATATTGACAGGAATCACTAACTAGGATAATAGAAGATTTTAGTAGAAGGGAATGATCAATCCTATAATTGAAAGCACCCGAGGACAATTCAAAAAGAACAATAAAGTATTAGAATAAAAAAATTGAAGGTATGTAAATATTGGATTTAATAATAAAGGTAAAAACATTAGATTATGAAATAATATAGACATTGTACTACCATTCAAAATAATGATTACTATTCTAACTTCAGACTGAGTTATAAATATCATGTCATATCAACGAAGTTAGTTGGAAATTCCAATTTTCCATTTATCATTACGCAAACACTTCATTTTTGAAACCTTGTTTCATTGATAATTCCACTCACTTATGTCCATTCATACTCAGTTTTCTCAAGATCCATTTTACTCATTTCCATTTACCATTTCATTCTCATCCATACTCATATTTCTGAAACTGATATCATTCTAAAACCTTGTCAAAGAAGCAATTGTGGAGTAAAACTTCACCAACTTGGCAGCCATTGTTAGAACATAGCCAAATGGAAAGAATTTTATGGAAGGGTATCCGTAGGTCAATTAAATGCTACAACAAGTGCAATGGTTGGATTTTATAGAAAACTTTGATGGCTATAACAGAGAGGTAACCAAGTCTTTTGCCCGAGCCTTTGATGGAACTTAAGTAAAAATTGGGAACATCAAAATAGTGGTGACAAAATCCTTCACGACTGAGGTAACTGGACTACCCAGGGTTGGCGAAGTTGGTTCAAAAACAAGGGAATTGAAGGGAATGAATGGAAGGCATTTCTAAAGAACCCAGGTATGGATACTACTATCTTTAAAAATGTATTCCAAGTGTAAATATCAAAATTAAATGGAGGGATTTACTGTTAGTTATTCAGAAGTTCATTAGTTGTGAGGGTATATTCGGTAACATGATTTTCTACAGTGTCCGTTTAATGATGCACTTTCTTTAAGGAAATGAAATAAATTTAGCCTATTTTCTACTTAATGTCTTGAAGAAGATGTTTGGTAATGCTCAAAGAAAAATACAGTCCTTTGAAAATACTGTGTATCATCATGGTCTTGTAAAAATGCTTATTGAAGCCCATCTTGAGAGTTTAGGAGATAACTAGGAGAATTTTCTAATCATAAATCATTTTAAGGAAATAGAGCAAGAAGAACCTAGTAACAGTAAGGTAAAGATAAGAAAAAGAAAATTGTCTGAAAACCCTACTGATAATCCACTTCTACAACTAGAGTAGCATTGAAAAGATGAAATTCCCCTTGTAAATGTTTTAGAAAACATAAAGAAGAAAAGTGTTAGAATAAAGAAATCTAGTGAAAAAGAAGAAAATGCATGCAAAACAAAAATAAAGGAGACAAAGAAAGCCTGCATGGAACAAAAGAAAAATCCTCTTAATAAAACTTCATATACTGTTAGGAGAAGTGCCAGACTTAAAAAAATCAACAAAGGAATAATCTCAACAATCTATAGAGTTTGTCAATTTGGAGGAAGATGAAGAACTGAAGCTTGCATCGCCTATAGTTCCATCTCCAGTTTTATCACCAGTTCATCACCAATTGCTAATATGGAAACAAGAACACCAGAGAATCCTCAAATCAAGGAATTCAGTCTGATAGTCCACAAGAACCTCCAATTGTGAATATTCTCAAACTAGATTTTTTTGAATTGGAGACACTATACAGACACTTAAAATAGGAACATGAAACATTGAAAGTGTAGAATGAAATACAAAGGACTCAAAATGAGAACATTCTCTTACATCTTGCTCTGTGGTATGATAAGAATAAAAAGCTAAAAGAAAAAGACAAGTCTCTCAAGAGGAAGGTCATAAGTTTGAAATACCTAATTTTGATGAAGAAGCCTAGGATGGAAGTTGCTAAGAAGAAGGTAAAGAAAATAAACTTGATGTTCTAGCTCAATTGACTGAAGGGGTACAGTGACAGAGAAAGCCTATCAGTTTTGAATTTTTACTTCAAATTACCAAACAATAATGTTCAAATTATAACTAGGTTTGGTCTTCATAATATATGTTTATTATTTATGTATTTATTGTATTTTTTTCATGCATGTTCTTCATGCTAGAGTCAATATAAAAATCATTTGAGTCATGTCCCATTTGGACATTTAAAAGAAAGAAATTTGAATTTTTATTCTGAGTCATAAGACCACAAGATGACCAAGTCGACCAAACCCTCCAAAGTGACACCTATTTGACCCTCCTAGAAAACTATATAAAAGATACGATTCAAGCTCTTGGAGAGCTCACTCATTCAACACACAAGAATCATTTTTGAACCTAGAAAAGAAGATGAAGAATACAAGTCAAAGGAGAGAGAAGATGAAGTCAAAAGAAGAAGAATATTATCCTCGTTGACCAAATATTTGAATACTATAGTTCAGACGTATGAGAGGTTTGCTTCTATGTGGGAGAAGGTCAAAATTTATGAGTTAATCACAAAACAAAATTTGGCCCTAGTTGCAGGTCTGAAAGTTTGAAGTTTGACCATATTTAAAGTAGTTTTATCAAGGTTGACTTTGACTTTTGGAGGTGACTTGGAGGAGGGTTTGAATTAGTATCTTGGTGGCATTTTGGTGTTAGTATTGGCTTGGATATCTCTCATTTTGATTTGATTATTTAAGGAAAGTATTGTTGGGTTTTCACCTGGTTACTAGCCTAATTTCTTGTGTCTCTTGTCTCATTGTGATCTATATCTTTCTTGAATGATTGAAAAAACATATAATTGCTTGACGAAGAAGACATATGAAGTAATAAGAAGATATCTAATATTCACAAGTAATTATTAATAAGAGGAATTAAGTGACTAGACTACATTGCACTTGGTTTCTCAACATGGTATCATAACTAAGGTGAAGGAAGGAATCTTGAAGATCATAATCTGTTGGCATACTTGATTGAAGACACCATTCTAGTGGTTCTCACTCACTCAAAAGTACTCTTTTATTCTCTATGTTTAATACTTCCAATCAAATGACCTCTATATTCAAGGAAGGAAATAATATTGAAGGAGCACCCAATTTCAAATCTTGGAAGAAAAGGATTGTTCTAGTCCCTATAGAAAATGAAGGCATTGTTCCACTACCAATTAAAAGCAATGATCAAGAAGTGGCAAAATATAATAAGGGTGAAATAATATCACAAAGGATTCTATTTGAATCCATAAAAGACCTTCTCATTTCTTTTGTTTCAGTTTTGTCTATATCCAAGGAAGTTTATGACACTTTGGTGAAATTATACTCCATCAACACAACCGAACATAATGTATCTTTAAGGAATCAAATTTATGGAACAAAGATGACAAAACATGATAATTTGGCTTCATATTTTATGAAGATACCAAAAATAAAAGATCAACTTCAAGGGCTTCGTGAAACTATATTTGACTCTGAGTTGATCACCTCTTTAATCAATGCTTTACCTGAAACTTGGGACAATTTTGCTCGATGCATCTATGATAGAAAGGAAATTCCTACTTTTGAAATTATGGGTTGCTTATACTCTAGAGGAATCAAGACTAAATACTAAAAGAAATACTCAACCTAAATAATGAATATTCTCAAGATTTTGTATCTAGATCAAGAAGGGAGTTTGGAAATAAGAAATTTGGACCTCAAAACAAAAATGTTGGTAATAAATCTCAAGTAAATAAGGATATGTCCAAATTTTAATGCTATGGATATCATGGATATGGACATTAAAAGAGAGATTGTCCTAATAACCCTAAAAAAAATAAGATGAAGGAAAGACATGAACCATAAATAACTAAAGATGAAGAAGCTCCGAAGAAACCCAAGGAAGAAATAACAAGGATATCTACTATTGAAGTCAATGAAGAATATGGTATGTGTACATGTCTCTACAATCTACTTTTGTATGAGGTTTTTAGTAAAGTTTGATTTCTATTTATTGTTTAGAATATAATAGATAGGATAATATTTATTGACGACAAGACAATTATATGACCTATGGGGGATATCATAGAAGACTATTGGGATTCGTGAAGGAAAGTTGTATATACTTGTAATTATTTTTAAAAAATATTGAAATTAAGAGGGAGCTAATAGTAATTTACAATGAAGTAGATGAAAAAAAGAATCGATTCATTGATGTTCCAAAGTTCTTATGAAGAGAATCCTCCTAAATGTTGTCTACATAAACATAACTCTAACATAAACATTTAGTTGCATATGAGAAGACCAAAGATATTCCCACATAATGTAGAAAGACTCGTGTCTCCAAAATTTCATCATGGAGATCTAGAGGAAGCTAATATTTTTCAATAAAAATTAAGGACTACAAGATGGAAGTCAAGACTTTGAAAGTGCAGAACAAAGAGAGAGTTAAGAAGTCTATCAGTAATCTATTTGTTTTTAAAAGTCAATGTCTATCTTGCAACATGATAAAGATTCCTCCAACTAGAAAGAATTACAATTCACTTCAAATTCAGTGAAGATGATTTGAACTTAGACATAAAATAATGAGCTAGTAATACTTATATAATATATAGATGATGAAAAATGAAAATAATTTCAGAAAACAAAATTTTCTCAAAATATATGACTAGACTATGATAAGCAGAAGGATCTTGGATTGATACACTACTACTTGAGGTTGGCAAGAAACTAGGAGAAGCTTGTGATCAAGATCCTCCAGAATTTTGGATGATGGATTATAGAACTATGGAAACATCAATTAGCAGAAGTTGGAGAATTATGATATCATTATCATACTGGGAGATTATTGGTTCTTTGATGTATTTAGTGAACACTTGACGAGACATATGATTTGCTGTAAATAGTCTAATCCAGTTTCAAATGGAGTCAAACATGATCATTGTGTAGTAGCAAAGAACATATTGAGATATCTCCGTTCTACCATACATTATTCTTTAGGATATGTTGCACGAAATAGGATTACATTATTAGGTTACATTGATTCTGATTAGGTGGGAAGTGCTGATAATGTGAAAAGTACCACTAGTGGTTTTTTTTATTTGGGATCTACTACGGTCTCTTGGATGAGGATGAAAAAAGATTCAATTTCATTAAGCACTCCTAAAGCTGAATATATGGCACCTAGTGAGGTTAGCCATGAAGCAATTTGATTATGTAAATTACTAGCTGATTTGTTTGAAAGCGTAATTGGTTCGACCATAATATTTTGTGATAATCAAAGTAATATAAAGTTGACAGAGAACCTAGTCTTTCATGCAAGGTTGAAGCACATTTTTGATTAAGTACCACTATATTCAAAACATAGTGCAGGATGGAGCTATGAAACTATAATATATCTCCACTGACCAATAAGTATTTGATGTATTGACAAAGTCCCTTCCTAAGGGAAAGCATGAGCATTTTCGAGATAAGCTTGGACTTGTGGATAACTCCTCCTAAATTGTGAGGGAGTGAGGATGGACACTTATTTTCTCGTTGTGTCATGTATTAAAACTAGGACTAACACCCTAAGTCAAGAATATAGACCAGGATAGGGAGAAGGGTATATTGGATAAGCATCATGGACTAGAATTTGTTTCACATCTTGTGATTGATTAAGACTAACCGCCAAAGTCAAGTACATTGACCTTGTTTAAGAATGGCCCGGTGGAACAAGATTTCCTTGTGTCAAGTATGATGACACTGAATTAGGAAATGGTCCTATGGAGGACACAATTTGGTGAATGCAGGTGGAGTATGTGCCACAGAGAGGCAATTGTGTGGTGTCTTATTGAATGCCTCCCAACATTGTGCTCTGATCTAGTGGAGAGATATAACTTACTTGTCAAGGCCTTGGTAATTTTACAATGCTGGTCATGATGGTGTTTATAACGATTCTTATCAATTTGGATCCTTTCTTATAAGAATATTTCAACTCGCCGTTGTTTCGATGAGTCATTATGAATACCTCCCTAGTTAAGAGGAAGTGTTAAAATTGTAACTAGGTTTGATCTTCATAATATATATTTATTATATTTTTGTCAAGCGTGTCCTTCATGCTAGAGCCAAAAGAAATTTATTTTTAGTCAAAAGAAAAATTATCTGAATCAAAAGAAAAATTATTTGAGTCATGTCCTATTTGGACATTTAAAAGAAATAAATTTTTATTTTTGTTTTGATTCTTAAGACAACAAGATGATCAAGTTGGCCTGACCCTCCAAAGTGACACTTATTCGACCCTCCTAGACAACTATATATAAGAGAGAATTTGATCTCTTAGAGAGCTCACTCACTCAACACACAAGAATCATCTATGAACATGGTGAAGAAGAAGAAGAATCAGAGTCAAAGGAGAGAGAAGACAAAGTCAAAACAAGAAGAATATTCCCTCATTGACCGAATCTTTGATTATTGTAGTTTGCACATGTGAGAGGTCAATTTTTTTGTGGAAGAAGGCTATAATTTCTGTGGTAACAATTGCACACATTTTTTCAAAGTTCCAAGGAAGCAAATTTACCATATTTTTCTTCAAGGATTGAGATCATCAACCATCAGCTATTGTGTCATTATGAACCCATTCTGAAAATTTTTAACATAAATGATGCTAGTAAGACCTTGTATGCATGTAACAATCTAAGTAACCTACTATTTTGATGACAAATTACATCCTAGGAGGTTTTTTGTCTCACTAATCTAGTTGTATTCCTAAACATGGATGATCGACAAAGTTTTTTCCTCCAACCTCATCCAAAGCTAGGGTGGAATATATCGTTAAAGTCTTATGTGAGTCTTATTGTTTTAGTTGAGTATTATGTAAAAGTGAAGTTAATTGGATAAATTATTTTATTACAAATAGTTTGGTCTATTAGATCATATTGTGTCGACATAATTGGGTAATTAATTGAGGGTTTATAATGAACAGGTATTCCCCCTTTGAGGGTTGAATTATGTAAAATCTTATTAAAAAAATATTTTAGTGCATTGTGCCTCATACTTAGACACCATGGATAAAATATTAGAAGGTGGAAAAAATATTTAATTCCCTCATTTGTCAATTAATTAATTTTTTTGGCAAAAATAAAATTAATCCAAGGCTAAAAAATTAATTAATTTGAGTCAAAATTAAATTCCTAGAGAAATTAAATTCTCCAAGCGAAAAAAATTCGTCGGTCTTAAAAGAATTAATTTTTGGAGGCCCCCACCAAGTGAATATTGGAAATTTCAAGAAAAATTGGACCCTTGGGCCTTGGTGGTCAAGTCAAAGTTATTTTTTTGAGGAAATTAGCTCAAAATAATTATTTTTGAGCTAATAAAAAAGGGGTTTGGTGAGAAAATTGAAAATTCCTTAAAAAATAATTATTTAAATGATTGAGATTAAAAGATCATCAAATATTTATCAATAGACAAGATCATTTTGATGGGGATCAGGCCAACTAGCCATTATTTTCCACTTGGAGGATTTAACTATAAGTTGAGAGTTATTTGTGTCTCAAGGCATCTAGCTTTGGCTTATGTAACTTTGAAAAGATGATGTAAATTATTATCTCGCTAGGAACATTGGAATAATCATAATAACTAATTTGGGTACAATTCATGGTGTCTCTGATTTGATGATTTGTGGTACATGTTTGGTATGTGCAGTCCCATATTGTGCTTTATAAATATTTTTATCATTATTTCATTATAGGTGATAGGAACATTCTATTGGTAAGATTTGGGCTTATCTTAGGTGATCCGATTCATTGATTGTTCTAACGATTTTCTCTTTAGAAATATATAGTGTTTGCAGGTTCCCCAATCCTTGGACTCCAAGTTCACGGACGTTGGATAGAGGCTGACTATGTTTATATTCTAATTATTTTTATGGTGCTCTAACTTCGCTAAGGTTGTAGTTTCTCATTTATATTTCGAAATACATTTAGCCACTACTAAAGATTTATAAAATTTCAAAATTTCTCCAAGTATTTTACATGTAAAATCTGTAAACATAATTTGTATAATACACTTGTAAATTATTTTATTTTTCTAATCTTGTTTTTGCAGCTCGGGTGTTTTGGGGTTTTGAAATTATCTTGAAATTTTGTATATATATCAGGGTTTTGGATATTTGTGAATTCATTTGTGCAGGTGAGATCATGTGAGAAGAGATGGATTAGAGCTAGATCTAGGCCCTTGAGGGTAATATATATCCTCTATAATTTTTCTAGGGCCAACGATTGAACATTTTGCAGTGAAATTGAAGATCTGAAGCAAAATAAAATTTTCAAGTGAAAGGGTTTCAAGTTTTTGGGCTCTTAGGACCAGATATAACCTCTTTAAGCCCGTTGTGCTCCTCTAAGGCTTAGCATTAGCCCTTTAGGGCCTCGCGTCACCCTTCCAGACCTCTTAGAGGTTGGCCGTAAGCCCCTAAGGGCCTCAACCTCCTCCTTGAACCTATAAGGCTACCCTAAGGGCTTTCCCAAGGATTTCTTTCCCCTCTCCTACCCTTGATCTCCTCCTTCCTTCTCTGCTGACTTCACTTTCCCTCTGTGGCCTTCTTTCTTGACCCTTTTCATCCCTTCTCAACCTTCTTCCCTAGCTTCTAGGCCTTCTAGTTCTCTTCTAGCCCAATGCTAGCACTATTGAGCCTAATTATAGCCCATCTTGGCCCCAATTTTCCCTCTACCCATCTCTAAAATTTATGGACTGAATATTGGTTGGTTTTGTAGGTGAAATTGGCTCAAAATTTGTGATTTTAGGTGGCACAACACATTGGAAAAATTTGACAACTTGGGAAAGCATTATTCAAGGCCTTGGGCCTAGGGTTTGATATATAAACCATCATATTTCCTTACTGTTTACTACAAATCTATGAATAATTATAATAGTGATAAAGTTTGTGTTTAAAGGCCCTAAAAATCATATCTAATAACTCTAAACATAATAAGATTTCATGATAAAATTTTGCTAATTATTTGGTGACTTTGTTTCTTGAGCATAGATCTACTTATTTAGTGACTGAAAAATATCTACATAATCAGTAGATCATATCTTAATATTTCATCACATAAGGCTAAAAATTAAAATTTTACAATTTGGGCAGTTTGTTCTATAATTTGACAATTTTTGGGCACAATTTGGCACACACTTTCACATTGGTAGCTCACTGTTTTCATATATTTCTTACTATTGTTATAAGTATTTCCAGATATGATATATATCTAAATACTTCATCATAAGAGGGCTAAGCAACTCATATAATTTATTTTCAATTAATTAGGCATCTCATTGGTCATATTTACTTTTCATATGCTTGGTCTAGAGTAATTTGCTTGCTGCTGTCCTATACGCCACATAAGTGATTTTCATTATTTAATTGGCTCATTGTGATTTCTGTTGTTGAAATATATCATTTACTTGTCTTGTGTTAGATCTGATAATGGTTAATTTATCACTAAAATCATTAATTTAAGCTCTAATCTCAAAATCTATTAGTGTTGAACATCTTAACTCTTTTAGGCATATTGATATCTTGTGATCTAAGTTATATTGCTTCTTGACATCTAACTGTATTAGCAAGTGATACATTAACATTTTTTCCTAATTGTGATCTAAATAATGGAGGAATCTATTTGGTTATCTTGGCATCTATATTTAATCAAGAATCTCTTAATAATTGGCATTACCTTAGATAATTATCATTGACATAAGATTGTTGATAATCATCATTGCAGTATCTGGAGTAATTGGAATCTTGCGTTAATAATCATTGGCGAATTGTTAAGCAAATAAATGCTCTTGATTGTTATCATTGGTTAAGTATGTTTTTGATTTAACATTGGCACTTAATAATTTGGCACATTCTTGGTTGTATATTGTTTCAAAATTCATCATTAGGTACTCATTGAAGATAAATATTAACTTAATTACTTAAACATAAAAATTTTTTAACCTAAGAAGTCACTCACCTCCTTTGCATAAGCATTCTAGGCCTAGTTGCATTAATAATTTACCTCCAAGCATAAACTTGGTTGATAAACTTCTAGGTACACCCTTCTCATCTAGCTTGAGGAATTCAACACCTTTTTAGTGGTTAAAATGGTGACCTTGTAGTCGTCATAGCCACAATGTCTACAACGTCGAAGGCATTGGGTGGTTGGAACACAAGGGGAGATATTGTTAATCAAGCCTTTACTTGCTTCCAATTGGCTTCCATCCCACAACCTACACTAAATAATGGTTCCAAAATAGTTATGGGGATGTCATACTTATATTAGGAATATAAATTAAAATTAACCAAGATCCGTGCATTACACTTAGATCGTAGGATTTTCATCGCATATAAACTAGTGAAACATCTAAGCAATAGTTGTCCACATGGTTACTTGGTCTTAATTTAATAATAAGAAAGAGTTTTGACTCCATAAGGCACTGGTATCATATTTGAATTTAATCTAATCCTTAATATATTTCTGAATTTATCCAAGTAGTTAGGCCACGCAACTATGCCTCCCAGAATTCTTGTCCTTCAACTTCACATTTCCATAGTGAATACCCCCCATATCTTATTGTTGCGAGACAACTAGAACAGATAGGTTAGGGATCAGGGTGATAGTCCTCGACCTGAGTCCTTGTCATAGTTCCTGTACAATCTGAGCAACAACATTTTTTGGTGTCGTTGTCGGGGATTAATTTATTGGTCCTTGGTATTAACGACATTCTCATCAATCTTCTTAGTAATATATTCTTTCATCATTCCTTATTCCATCAACACCACATTTTCTGGCGCCATTATATATCTTCACCTTTTCATCACCTTGTCTTCATCTCACTAATCCTTTCATCTTCTCTATCTGCACCTCTAGCACCTAGACATTTTGGTTCATTTCCTGTTTGGGTGGCGATTCCACTTATTCATCCACTTTTTCTTATATAGGAAGCTCTCCTTGATATCCATCTACTTGATCCTTGACTAACATTTCGTTTTTTTTTTGTTCCCTTTTGGATCTTGGAGTTAAATTCATGTTCAAATGGTGACTCCACTTCTTCCATTTCTTACAAGAAATTTTGTTAGCAGCTTGCTTCTTTTGGATCTCTTGATTTTCTTGAGCAAGGATCTCTCTCTCTAGCGTCCATTTGGCCCCTCTTCCCCTCAAGCAGGTCATCATGAGTGAATTCACCCCTTTTTGTTTCACTAACATTCTTCATGATCTTCCAGGAAAGGCCATTGATAATTTGCCTTCTTTCATGGGTAATGATGTAGTCACTGCTAGTGATAATCTTACAAAGTTCATTCTTCATATGGTAAAGTTTGGTGGCTATGCATATGATGAACATGAGGATGTTAGCATGCGACTCTTTAATATTTCATTAGAAGAAAATGCATTAAATTGGTTTTGGGAGTTGTTTGATGAAACATTTTGTTGGGAATCATGATTTCCATTAGCCCAAAAGCCATAGGTGTTAGTCAACGATCACATCGCCAAAGATAAGGATCCATGAGAGGCAGTTAGTCCATGTCATGAAACACATGGGGAGAATTGGTTAATCCAATGTCAAGCAATCTCCCCCCCCGCAATACGAGCTAGGTGTGTATCGAAATCGTGACCTACTCTCTAATACCACTTGTTGGGAATCACGATTTCCATTAGACCAAAACCCATAGGTGTTAGTCAACAATCAGATTGCTAGAGATAAGGAGCCACGAGAGGTGGTTACTCCATTTCATGAAACACAGGGGGAGTGTTTGTTTATCCAATGTCCAACACCTTTGACTCATTACAATCAATTTTTGAGGCCTTTGAAGATAAATATGGAAATCAAAGGGGCTCTCCTTGTACCTCTAACGCTAAACAAAGAGATGAAAGTAGTCAGGTGAAGGACCCTAATATCATAGAAAGATACCAGGAGGATGTGCCATATTTCAAACCTTGTAATATTTTTCATGATGAATCCACTTGTGTAGGTTCAAGAATCCACGATAGTGGAAACGCAGGGACAAGTTGTCAAATTGGTATTAATGATGAAAAGGAAAAAGATAAGAAACTTATCAATACATTATCAAATGATGGAAACCATGGAACTAAATCAAGATAAATTGATGTCAGATCATGCCAAGGATATGAGAGCCATGTACACCAAATTAGAAAAATGTGATGAAGAGCTAGGAATCATGAAGGTCGATCACTTTGATCAAGTGGCCACCATGTAGAATCATTTGATCACCATGCAATAAAATACTGATAAAGTAATAAAGGACATGGAAATTGGTTTTTAGAGCAGGCTATCAATTATAGAAGAAAAATATGATGAAGAACTAAAGATTATGAAAATTAATCACTCCAATCAGATAGCCACCATAGATGAAAAGTGTGCTCAAGAAATGGAAGCTATGGTATCCAATATGAATAATCATTTTATTTCCATAAAAGCATATAATGAAAGAATACTAAAAGATATGGAAGCTAGTTAGATATATCTTTAGAATAAGTTGCTGATGATGGAGAAAATACATGCCAAGGAAATCAATGCTATAAAGGTTGAATACTCAAATCAGATGGATGCCATCAGAATTGAAAAGACAACTCTTTAGAATAAGTTGAAAATGATGGAAAAGACACAAATTATGGTACTTCAGCTAAGACCAAAGGATCCAAGGGGGAAGCACAAAGGGTTTTTCATGACTCACAAGTTTCCCAGTTTTCCAAAGTAGTTTTCATCTCATTGCGAGAAGGTCACTTGCACCATTCAAGACAAGTTAGCTAGAAGTTCCATGGTTGAAAAAGAAAATTGGAAAGATCAAGCCTACATGTCTCCATTTACATAATATTTCCAGAATAAAATTGGGCAAGGGTCAAAATTTTCATCCGAGTAGTTTCAAGATCAAGACATAAAATCTACTCCAGTCCCATTATTAGCATCACTACCTGTTGGAAACATAAATAAAAAGAAGAAAAGAAGAAGGAAGATGTTTGATGCATCTGATGGCCTAGAGCAGCGCGACATTTGGATAAGTCAAACTCCTAGTATTTTAAGAATTCAGCATGAGGCATCCTAGAAACAACCCATAAACTTGCCGAAAAGTCGACAAATGCTCAATGTGCACTATGTTGAAGACATATGATGCATGGGGAATCCTTTGTATAATACCTCTAACCATAATCCTTTTTCATTTATATCATTATCTAGTTTTGTCTCATGCGTTTAAGTTATATGTTATTTATATTTTAGTTTGTTAGAGCAGATTTTTTCTATTCTAGTGAATTTTCTATGTATGCAAGATGATTTGGATTTTGAATGGATATCTAGTTGTTGGACTTCTGTTTTATTGGATGCAGGATTCTAGGATTCTCATGTTACTTCATGGAAGCAACATGTCCTCATATGGAGCCAAATGTTGCACACATTTTTTCAAAGTTCCAAGGAAGCATATGTACCATATTTTTCTTCAAGGATCGAGATTATCAATCATCATCTATTGTGTCACTGCAAACCCATTCTGCAATTTTTTAATGTAAATGATGCTAGTAATACCGTGTATATATATGTAACAATATAGGTAAACCTATTATTTTGACGATGAATTTCATCCTAGGAGGTTTCTCATCTCATTGATTCAGCTGTGTTTCTAAACATGGATGATCGACATAGTTTTTCCTTCTAGCCTCACCCCAAAGCAAGGGTGGAATTTATCATCAAAGTTTTATGTAGTGTTTTAGTCGAGTCTTATGTAAAAGTAATTTGGGAATAATTTAAGTATATGGATAAATTATCTTATTACAAATTACTTGGTCTACTAGATCATATTGTGTCACATAGTTGGGTGATTAATTGAGGGTCTATAACGAATGGGTATTCCCCCTTTGAGGGTTGAATTATGTAAAAAATATTTTAGTGCATGGTCCCTCATACTTAGAAACCATAACTGAAATATTAGAGGGTGGAAAAAATATTTAATCCCCTCACGTATCAATTAATTAATTTTTCTAGCAAAAATAAAATTAATCCTAAGCAAAAAAATTAATTAATTTGAGTCAAAAATAAATTCCTCGAGAAATTAAATTCTCCAAGTGGAAAAATTTGTGGATCTTAAAATAATTAATTTTTGGAGTTCCCCCCACCAAGGGAATATTGGAAATTTCAAGAAAAATTGGACCCTTGGGCTTTGGTGGTCAAGTCAAATTAATTTTTTGAGGAAATTAGCTTAAAATAATTATTTTTGAGCTAATAAAAAAGGGCTTTAATGAGAAACTTTAAAATTCCTCAAAAAATAATTATTTCAATGACTAGGATTAAAATATCATCAAATATTTATCAACGGACGAGATTGTTTTGACGGGGATCATGCCGACTAGACGTTATTTTCCACTTAGAGGATTTTCCTATAAATTGAGAGTCATTTGTGTCTCAATCCATCTAGTTTTGGCTTATGTAACTCTAAAGAGCTACTGTAAATTACTATCCTTTTGGGAATTTTGGAATAATCATAATAAATACTCTGAGGTTCAATTCATGGTGTCTCTGATATGATGATTTGTGGTACATGTTGGGTACGAGGATTCCTATATTGTGCTTTATAAATATTTTGATCATTATTTCATTGTAGGTGATAAGAACATTCTATTGGTAAGGTGTGGCATTATTGTAGGTGATCCAATTCACTAGGTGTTCTAATGATTTTCCCTTCACAAATATACAATGTTTGCAAGTTCCCCAACACTTGGACTCCAATTTCACGAACTTTAGATAGAGGCTGACTATGTTTGGACTCTAATTATTTTTATGGTATTCTAACTTCGCTAAGGCTATAGTTTCTCATTTATATTTTGAAATACATTTAGCCATTACTAAAGATTTAAAAACTTCAAAATTTCTCCAAATATTTTACATGTATATTTTGTAAATATAATTTGTACAATACACTTATAAATTATTGCATTTTCTAATCTTGGTTTTGAAACTGGGGTGTTTTGGGATTTTGAAATTATTTTAAAATTTTGTATATATTGGGGTTTTGGGTATTTGTGAATTCATTTGTGCAAGTGAGATCAAGTGAGAAGAGTTGGAATAGAGTTATATCTAGGCCCTTGAGGGTAAGATCTATCCTCTCAAATTTTTGCAGGGCCATCCATTGAAGATTTTGCAGTGAAATTGAAGATTGGAAATAAAATAATTTATTCAAGAGCAAGGGTTTCATGTTTTGGGGCTCTTAGGCCTAGATATACCCTCTCCAAGCCCTGTGTCCTCTTCTAAGGCTTAGCGTAAGCCCTTTAGGGCCCTCCATCACCTTTCCAGGCCTCCTAGAGGATGGCCATAAGCCCCTAAGGGCCTCGACCTCCTCCTTGCCCTTAGCCACGGGGATTTAGGGACATTTTTTGCCTCGCCATAGGCCTAGAAGGCCTCGACCCCCCTCCTTGACCCTAGACTGAAAGATTGGTGGGTTTTGCAGGTGAAATTGGCTATAAATTTGTGATTTTAGGTGGCACAATCACTGCAAAAATTTAGACAACTTGGGAAAGAATTATTCAAGGCCTTGGCTAAAAATCATATCTAGGAAGTCTAAGCACAATAAAAATTGCATGGTAAAATTTTGCTAATTGTTTGGTGACTTGGGCATTGTTTCTTAAGCATCGATCTACTTTTTTAGTGACTGAAATATCTTTGCATAATTGGTAGATAAGATATGAATATTTCATCACACAAGGCTAAAAAATCAATTTTTGCAATTTGGCAAACTTGTTCTGGCATTTGACGATTTTTGGGCACAATTTGGCACACACTTTCACATTGGTAGCTCACTATTTGCATATCTTTCTTACTACTATTATAAGTGTTTTCAGATTTGATATGTCTCTAAAACTTCATCCTAAGAGGGTTACGTAACTCATATAATTTGTTGGAAAGTCATTAGGCATGTCATTGATCATATTTAGTTTTCATATGCTTGATATAGAGAGATTTTCTCGCTGCTCCCCTATTTGTCACATAAGTGGTTTTCATGATTTAATAGGCTCATTGTGATTTATGTTGTTGAAATCTATCGTTTACTTGTCTTGTTTTAGATCTAAGAGTTCTTAACTTAGCATTAAATCACTCATTTAAGCCAATCTCAAAATCTATTGGTGTTGAACATCTTAACTCTTTTGGGCATATTGATATTTTGTGATCTAAATTATATTGCTTCTTGATCTAATTGTGTTGGCAAGTGATACATTGGATTTTTTTCCTAATTGTGATCTAAAGCATTGAGGAATATGTTTAGCTATCTTGGCATCTAAATCTAATCAAGCATATCTTAATAATTGGCATTATCTTAGATAATTATCGTTGGTATAAGATTGTTGATAATCATCATTGGAAAATCTAGAGTAATTGGCATCTTGTGTTAATAATCATTGGTGAATTTTTAAGAAAATAAATGCTCTTAATTGCTATCATTGGTTAATTATATTGTGGATTTAACATTGGCACTTAATAATTTGGCATGTTCTTGGTTATAAGTTTGTTTCACAATTCATCATTAGGTACTCTTATCATTTAAGATTAATCTTAACTTAAGTACTTAAACATAAAACAATATTAATCTAAGATGCCACTCACCTCCTTTGTGTAAGAATTATAGGTCTAGTTGCATTAGTAGTTTACCTCCAAGAATAAGATTGGTTTATAGACTTCTAGGGCCACCCTTCTCATCTAGCCTGAGGGATTCAATACCTTTCTAGTAGTTATCATGGTGACTTTGCAGTCATCAGATCCATAGTCTCTGTAGTGCCGGAGGCATCAGATGGTTGGAACACATGGGGAGGTATCGTTAATGAAGCCTTTTCTTTCTTCCTATTGGCTTCGATCCCACAACCTACTCTAAAAATTGGTTGCAAAATTGTTAAGGGAAGGTCATACTTATATTAGGAATATAAATTAAAATTAACCAATATCCTTGCATCATACTTAGATCATAGGATTTACATCGCATATAGGTTAGTGAAGCATATAAGCAACAATTGTCCATCCAGTTACTTAGTCTTAATTTAATAATAAGAAAGAGTTTTAAATTCATAAGGAACTGGTCTAATATTTTAATTTCATCTAATCCTTAATATCTTGATAAATTTAACCAAGTAGCTAGGCCACTCAACTGTGTCTCCTAGACTTGTTGTCTTTCACTTTCACATTTCCATAGGGACTATCCCCCATAACTTACTGTTGGGAGACATATAGAATGGAGAGGTCAGGGATCAAGGTGACAACCCTCGTATTCAATCGTTGTTGCAATGCCTGTACAATTTGAGTGATAACAGTAACCACATACCAAAATTGAGACCTAGTTGTAGGTTCAAAATTTTGAAGTTTGACAAGTTTTAAAGTAGTTTGACTAATGTTGACTTTGACTTTTGGAGGTGAGTTAGAGGAGGATTTGACTTGGTATTTTGGTGGTACTTTGGTATTGATCTTGGCTTGGATACCTCTCATTTTGATCTGATTCTGTAAGGAAAGGATTGTTGGGTTTCCCCTTTTGGGTTTTTCCCTAGCTACTAACCTAATTTTTGGTGTCTCTTGTCTCATTGTGATCTCTATCTTTCTTGAATGATTGAACAAACAAATAATTTTTTGATGAAGAAGACATAAGAAGTAATAGAATATATCTAATATTCACAAGTAATTATCAAGAAGAGGAATTAAGTGAGTAGACTACATTGCACTTTGTTTCTCAATAAATCAATACCTTGCTAGGAGTCATATAAAATAAGGGTGATTACTAGAGTTTCCTTGATGCACAATTTGATTATGTTCCAATTTTTTTCAGCTTCCATTTGTTTATTTTAAAAATATTCCAAACTCATTTCCTTCCTTATCTTTCCAATCAAAAACTCCATAAGAAGTTGCCGGGAGCAAATAGAGAATGGAGAAGAGGCAACTACCCTCCAATTTTCAATAGTTTCATTTTTATTATTTTTGTTGTGATTTGAGTCTAAAAGTGGTGGCTCCTTCATTCCAAAGCATTGTTGTAAATGAATAGTTGTTTATGAGATGCTCTACTATTTTCAATGCCTGATGACAAAAGGAACAATAAGAAGGTCCTTAGAACCCTCATGGAATCAAGTTGTCCCATGTTGATATTTTTCCTGTTCCATTAGCCATAGAAAAGATACCTTTTTCCATATATTGTTTCTTCAATTTATTTATTTATTATTATTATTTTTTTTTTCACATATCCTCTAAAGGAATCTATTTGTGTCCTAAGGGAAGACAATAAGCTTCCTTTATTTTGAAGCGACTTGAAAATTTGTATCCCCATCTTTATTTGTTTGAACCATGGTTGACTTTGATTTTTTGTCTCGACAATTTCTGTCAAAAGCCATCCTAGCCCAAGCCAATAGCAAGCAGAGACCAATCATCTTTTGGAAGCAAAGATTTCCAGCTACATTCCATACTGAATGTGATCCAATATGTGCTAACCACAATTTATTTTGAGTAAGAATGTTTTTCCTTAGCTCCTTAAGGTTTACTTGGGCTTGGCATTAAGGAAATTGTTGCCATGTGTCATCCAAAAAGTAATGCTACTGGATAATAAATTGATTTTGCTAGGAAATATTTTCAAATAATACATCTTGATTTAGTTCCATCCATAAACATTAGGTATTTGTTTGAGATGCTTGATCCATATTTCCTTCACTAGAGTTTGCCCTATATCTCACCACGATTTTGTATCCATTGCCATGATGTTTTGGTACTTGGCACAATGAAATAACCGAAACTTAAAGCCTAATTTTACACAACTTACATATAGCAATTCAACCATTAACTAAAAAACATAACAAAAATTCATTACCAATTGCATAAACCACATGAGAGGTGAATGTGAGGAATATTCTTACCTTGGGAGTTGCAGAACTTGACTTACATCTTTGTGAACACCAAGCTGTCATGCACCAATCTCTTATATTGTTGACTACACCTATGTTGGGGATGACTTTCCAATCAACCATAGGTTTAGTTTCACCATATCTTTATGAAGTTGGCCACAACCAAGCCCTCAACCAACTCCCTTTGTTTCAATTAATCCTTGCTTCCATATAGGAGAAAAAATATTTTTCATCCTTCTCATTCATTAAATAAAACTCCTTTTTCCCAATAATGGAAGTGAAAAATTCATGCACATAATTTACGTGTCATCCTCAATTTTTTATTTTTATCCTTCATTTTTTTGGTTAACTTATATTTTTTTATAGAATTACTCGTACTTAGTTTTACTCTTTTACTTTTATTGATAAACTAATTTTATTTATTTATTTTGACCTTTCACTATATATATTATTTTATTTGTTTATTCCTCCCCTAATAAGGAAGTTACCAACTTAACGAGAATTGTGACCTAAATTAGTGCTAAAAATCCATAATTTAGCATTAAATACATGCAAAAACACCCGGAAATGCAATAGTGGTGATGCAACTGTAGAAATTTTGAATAATTTAACACATATTCAATAGAGATTATCCTGATCATGTACTATTGCGGAAAACATACACAATACATAAGCTCCTCTACGTTGATAATCAATATAGCAGCATCAATAACAATAAAACATCAAGAGCATTCACACATTAACACAGTATGTATCCCGGGGAAAGCATCTCGCTAAAAACCCCAACTATCTGTATATTAATGATTGAGTCATGTAACATTACACAGCATAATACTTCTCACAAGTATCTCCACCTCTATTACACACATACAGCTCAGATCTGAATCAATCACTGGCTCAAATCTCCTTCGCTGCTTGCCTACCTCCGCTGCTCAATACCTGCAAGAGAACTGATGATAATTCCAAGGCAACCACATATTTCCTTGGCTAAATCACGTGTTCCAAGCTACAATGTGGCCAAACTCATTGGCATACTCAATCCCCTGATTTGTGCAAGATCTGGTGCACAACTAAAGTCACAACTGATAGCAATCTGATTCTCTAACACCTGTCCCTGCTGAACTGAACATGCACTGACATGCAACTGAGTTAACTGATGTATTCATTAGTTGTATTATGAGTTAATAACTTGTGAATTAATTAATAACTAATTCACCCAACTCATCTCTAGTCTATTTGCCAGTTAGACTAAATACAACCAGTTTAACAAAGCTAAACTGAACACAACTCCATCAACTGCACCTCCAGTCCACTAAATTCAACTCACTTGAGTTCTAACTGAAGTCCTGCATGCAAATATTAGTCATCCCATAGGTAACCACGTATTTCCTTCTGGGATCTGCATGTACCACATCCGTAGCTCATCCTGGAGTGCTCCAAGAGAATAAGACAAAGTTTATAGTCTAAATATTATTATGAGCTAATAATATTTGACTGTTCTATATTTAGACTGAGCAGTCACTCCCCTGTGGTGTCACTCCGCTGTGATCTAAAAATAGAAGTCCATCTATTTTTTTTCAACTTGATCAATCATCCATAAACAGCAACCTGCAATCCGTAGACATGATCCATATGTCTAAAAATAGACATAGTCTAAAAATAGACTTGCACCAAAAATAGCCTGCGGGCCCACTTAGTGAAGGCGACTCTTTTCACTATGCTCCATCATCTTGTTGCAATCTCAACAAAATCTATCTTCATCCATTTTCCCCCATGCCATATTCCAAGCATGAATGTGGGATCTCATAGAACACATCAATCAAAACTCATCGAGGGCTGCTAGATGCCATCCACCTCAACCCATAAAATAGTGATTCCACCTCATGGTCGGACATCACAAAACCATTCTCAAATCGGTCTCTATCCAAACCTTCCAGGGCTCCAAAGCATTTTTCTAACCAAGATTCCAGGACTAGTAACTCAACCCATAGCTTTTACCAGGCTCCATAGCACTTTTCCAACCAAGGCTCGAGGACTAGTAAATCAACCCACTAAGGGCTCTAGAGTTTTGTCCAACCAAGGCTATAGAACTAGTAACTCAACCCAAGTTGCTCCAAGGCTCCAAAGCATTTGTCCAACCAAGACTACAGGACTAATAACTCAACCCAAGCTAAGGAAACATGAGAACCAACCAAAAACACAGTAATGAAACTAAACCCACAGTCACCATGGTTATCCTAGAAATGGCAAGGCTAGGTAATCCACTATCAATCCCCACCATCCTCCATTCCAATGACAAATCACAACCAATAAACCACATGCATATGCCATGCATGCCAAAACTAGTGAACAAAAAATACATGGAACTTGGTACCTGCAAGAAAATATGATGTAACTGCTAATCTCGATGTCCTCTTGCACTTTCTTGCTCTTCCTTTGCCTTCTTACTCCAAGAATCCAAGTATGCCACACCCACCAAGAGTGCTCCAAGAAAACATTAAGTCTCCAAGAGTATGAAAGAAAAAGAGAATAATGAGAGAGATCCAAAACTAAACTGACAAAAGGTTACCAACTTATCCTCATAAGCCTTTTTATGAATGAGGCCTCTATTTTCTTCATTTTTCATTATTTTCCTTCATTTTCCTCCTCACAGGCAACCTGTGACATTTCACCTCCTTTCTCTCCTAATTTCCATTATTTTTATAAATTAATGTGCCAAAATTGTCATTTTTCTTTTCCAAAGCCTTAGCCATTGCCTTTGCCAATTTCCTTAGCCATAAACTATCACAAGTGGTCCCCGTCACTAGTATTTTTCCCAACATTCGGCTTGGAATAAGTGTCCCATCATCCCTGGTTATTATTTTTCCTTTATTTACTTTTATTACATGGAATTTTCACTAGGGTTGTTACAATAAGCATGCTTGAGTATATAAATATGATTGACTATAGGAAAATTGAAGTGTTCCATCTGTAGGTAGCACATCAAAGGTCACTAGAAATTTTATATGTGAGAGGTATAAATTTAAAATAACTTCCAAGTGAAATTGGAGAGTTGAGAATTTGGCATATTCTTTTGGTTATTTAAACAACCTCCAATAGTTTGAGTTGTTTCAGCAGCAGGCTTTGAAGAGGTTACCAAATTTTTTTAGTAAGTTAAACAACCTCCAACAAATTCAACTGATTATGTGCCAAGATTTTGAGAGCTTTCCATATCTTGGTAATTTAAAAAATCTCCAACAGATTGAGTTGTTTGAGTTCCAAATTTTGAAGAGGTTTCCATATTCCTTTAGTAATTTAACAACATCCAACATATTCAAATGATTATGTGCCAAGAATTCGAGATCCTGGTAGGTTCCTTTAGTAATTTAACTAAACTCTAACATATTCAGCTATCAAATTTCTAAACTTTGAAGAGACCTCCAGAATCTTTTGTAATTTAACCAACCTCCCACAGATCAAACTATCATGGTGCCCCACTTTGGAAAGGTTTCCATATTATTTTTGTAAATTAATTAAACTCCAACATCTTGATTTTTAGTATTCCACTAATTTAACCATGTGAAGTGAAACACTAGGAAATATAAGCATGCTTGAGTATGTAAATATCTCTGACTTTAGGAAAATTGAAGTGTTCCATTTGCAAGTAGCACATCAAAGGTTACTAAAAATGTCATATATGGGAGGTATAAATTTAAAATAAATTCTAAGTTCAATTGGAGAGTTAAGTGATTTGGAAGCCTTGGATGTAGACCCTTTGTTGGACACATTTCCTTATGTAACTTAAAGAAATTGAAGAAACGTAGCTCAATGTATGTAATAAATTGAAATGTTTATTGGCTTCTCTGAGTGACAAATAACGTGAAGGAATTTCCACTTCATGAATGTAAGGAATTGAAATGTTTTCCACCTTCTCTTCGATTGTTGACCCACTTGACTAAGTTGATGGTAATTGATTGTCGATTAATATACAAATTTTCATTTGAGGAGGTGAAAGGATAAAGAGAACCATTGAGTGATTTGGACTCTTATATTCACAGTTGCATACTTCCATGCCTCTAACTATTAGAGGTTGTAGGGACAGTGATATCATAGGTATCATTTCCTGTGCGTATTTACTTCAACCTTCACAATCTTACAATGTCTTATCGTAATAATGTGGATGAGGTTGGAACATTTCCAGATACACTCATAGATTTATCATTTAGGGTTTGTGATAATTTGATAAAAATACATATGACATGTCATCTTCCAAAACTTCAAAATTTAGAAATTGTTTGTTGCAAGAAATTGGAGGAGTTTCCAGATATGGAATCATTGTTATCTTTTGAGTATTTGCACATAAGTGGGTGTGTGATGCTTAAGATAATATGAGGATTCAGGCAGGTGTCACAACTTTAATGATTGAATGTTAGTGGGTTTTTTGAGTTAGAAAAGGTGGAAGGCATCCAACATTGTATGTCCTTGTAGAATATTTATGTTGGATATTTTCCCAAACTACAATAGACAATTTTAAACATGTTGGGTGTTAGATGGATTTTAATTATACCGATGGCATGCTTTTAAGGAAGTGGCTATATTCAGGCCTTCATCATTTTTCCATATCCACTTCGAGTTTGTCATGTGTCCCACCAATTTGTCAAAACATTCACTTGTATTCTTACAATTTGTGAGATATGCACTTTGTTCTATGATGACAATACATGGATATCAAGTTGAAATATATGGAATGAATTTCAACTTCAAACCCATTTTGGAATGGAGGAATCCTTATTTCATACATTAATCGTTGTATAAATTGGATTTTAGATTTACTGACCATATATATACATTTTAAATGAACCATGTCATTCTGCCTTTTCCATTTGATATCACTGACATTTATTTAATTAAGTAAAGAAAACACTTCTTGACATTTCATGATTAAACATTTCATCCATCATTAAATATAGAAATTAAATTTTAATTTAAGGAATTGTATGTAGTTGAAATGATTCCTATAATTATGACTTTTTCATTTGATACAACAATAATTTTTAAATTAAATAAAGCAAATATATCAAAGACATGTCATGATTAATCTATTTAAAATGGTGAGTCATGTTTATGTCTTTCCTCCAAGTTGGTCAACCACTTCCCATTTCAATTTTGGAAAAGTTACATAAGAGTTATATATGAATTCTTTTTGATGAAATAAAATATATAAAGATACTTTAGATGTTGGAAATTTTATTATTACTTTTAAAAACATCAACAAATATAAATGAGAAAAATTATTTTTTCTAAATGAATTTTCGAAGGGGGAAAATTACATTCATAGCTTCATCATTTATCCATAATTTAGGGACTTCATTGTGCTCAGTAATCTTATGACATTTTATGGTGGATACTATTTCATTAGTTTTTTCTTTATTTTCATGTTGATGTAATCATTCATGCTCATGGCCATTTTACGTTTGGCACACCATGGAGCATTGGATGGAAATGTATGAATCAAATGGGTAAGAACTCACAAATCAAGGGCCTTAAATGGCCACATGTTTATTCAAGTATTTAATGTGGATTCAATGCAACCTATTTATCTACAACATATTTTTCATGGTTGGGGATTTCATTTTGTAAGGTGGAAGTAAGAAGATAAAATCGACAAAGCCACCCATTGGAGTAGCATTAATAGAAATAACACACATGTGATTAATAGAAACACAAGAATCCCAATTTAAAACAAATAGAAGCATCAACATTTTGAAGCCTCAATCTGGTTATTTATGGGTTCATATTTATGCAAAGTATGAACTTGAGGAGCAAGAGGCCAAGGTCAAGGGTGAAGACGAGAATTGTGATTTTGGAGACAAAGTTGTGATGGATTATTAATCCAATTATACTTGTGGAAGCAACATGTTGTGTATGATTCTAGGCCTTTCACTATTATTATTATCACTCTGAAGCAATGCAATAAGATTATTACCCAGAATGGGAAAAAAATTTCCTTATGATTCGCCCTAGAGAAAGAAGAATATTGTGGCCATGGCCTCCAGACAGGGATCCTCTGCACGATAGTAGCATATGGACAAGGTTGTGGAGGAGTACAAGGACATCTTCACCTCACTCATAGGGGTACCTCTACACTGTCATGTCAAGCACACCATCGATTTGACCATGGGCATGCAACTACCCAATGGGCTAATCTATAAACACTCTATTGTGGAGAATGATGAAATCAAGAGCCAAATTCAAGAGTTTTTGTAGAAAGGGAACATCGGGTAAATTTCATCACCCTATGGGAGCCCAGTCGTGTTGGTACAGAAGAAGGATGGGACCTAGAGACTCTGTATTGACTATCAGCCACTAAACAAGACCACTATCTGGAATAGGTATCCAATCCCATGGATTGATGACCTTGTGGACCAACTCAAGGGGGCCAAATATTTCATAAAAATTGACTTGAAGTCTAATTATCAGTAGGAACCAATCGAACCCTCTGATGTGTGGAAGGATGCCTTCAAATTCAAGGAGGGCCTTTTCGAATGATTGGTCATGCCTTCTAGGTTGACATTGCCCCAGAAGCCTTCATGAGGCTGATGGACAACATCATGCAACCCTTCACTAACTCATTCGTGGTGGTTTATCTGGATGACATTTTGATCTTCAGCCAAAGTTGGGAAGAGCACCTCCACTTTATTCAATAGGTCCTCCAAACCTTGCAGCAATACAAGTTGTGTGCCAATTTGGAGAAATGCACTTTTGGTATGACCCAAGTTAAATATATGGGGTACATCAATGATGAGTGGGTTATTCATGTGGACCCCGTCAAGATACAATGGGATTGGCCAGGCCCAACCACTTTAATAGAGCTCTGCAATTTTTTGGGTCTTGCCAACTTCTACTGCAGGTTCATGTTGGAGTTATCGCATATCACTTGGCCTTTGAGTCAAGTCACTAAGGGAGGAGAAAAAGAAATGTTCTTTTGGTATGAATCCTAATATAAGGTGTTTGTAAAATTGAATCATCACCTCTACTTTGAACCAATGCTCACATTACTAGACCTACAGTAACCATTTGAGATCAAGACAGATTCCTCTGACTATGCTATTGGTGCAGTTCTTACTTAGCAAGGGAATCTAGTGGAATATCATAGTGGGACACTTTAATACATAGTCTAAAAGTATCCCACATATGACAAAGAGATGTATTCCATTTTGCAAGCCTTCTAATAATGGAAGCATTACATTCTGGGAAAGGAAACAATCATCCACACAGACCACCGACCCCTGCAATTCATATAGACACAAGAGAAGTTACATAATTATCACTATCAGGAATGGTCCACATACCTACAATAGTTCCATTTGAACAATAAGTACAAGAAGGGAAGCACCAAAAATGTTGCATACTACCTTAGTCGATTACCGATCATGGTGTTGACCACTGTGCTCGACTCTTGTGGGCACGAGATTGCAAGGTGGCCACATCTTTACAAGAGAGATCTAGAATTCTGTAACACATACCAAACACTCCTGGAAGGAAAGAAAGTTCAAAATTTTCACCTCCAAGATGCACTTCTATGCCAACTGGTACACCTTTGTTTTCCTTTAAGCGAGCGTGCTAAGATGATTTGGGAGGTGCACTACAGTCGGGTCACCAAGCATTTTGGGGTAGAGAAAATAGTGGCAGTGTTACAAGAATATTTTTATTGGCCAAACCTTTGACAGGATGTTGGGAAGTACATTAGATCCTACATTTCCTGTGCTATTTCCAAACCAACCATTAATAAGAAAGTCCTATACATTCCTTTTCCTACTCCTAGTCGACCCTAGAAATCCATATCCATGTACTACATGTCAGGCCTTCCTTCTACTAAGCATGGCAACAAATGCATTTTCTTGGTCATTGATAGATTATCTAAGATGGTTATTTTGGGAGCCTACAAGAAGAGTATCATTGTAGAAACCAATGCTAAGATCTTCTTTGTATGAGTGTAAGTAAACTTTTGGATCCCATAATCCATTATCTCATATTGGGAGAGCAAGTTCCTAAGTACATTTTGGTCAATGTTGGATACCAAGCTCACTATGTCCATGGCTTTCCACCCCCAAACACATGGCCAAATAAAGGTTGTCAACAAGATGATCATACACATTTTGCATATGTACAACTCGAAGCATCCATGCACATGGGATGATAGTCTACCCTATGTCTAGCATAGCTACAACAGAGCTCTCCATACCTCAACTATCCATAGCCCCTTTTAGGTTGGGTTGGGATTCCAGCCACTATGTCCATTTGATGTGGACATACCATTTGTAGCTACTCAAGCAGATTCAGCTCATGTATAGTTTGAAGCTGACAAGGCTAACAACTTCATTGAGCACATTCCACACATCCTCTAGTAGGTCCATGACATATTGGATAGAGCCAATGTTAAGTAAAAGTAGTGTCATGATCAGCATCATGTGCCACACAAGTTCCATGTGGGCGACAAACTTTGGTTACGTTTACAGAAGGAGCACCTCATTAGGCCCCACCGCAATATTTTCCCACTCTGATATGGGCCTTACACCATCATTAAGGATGTAGGGGATAATGCTTTAGAGCTCATCATTCCACCATTCCTTGGCCTACACCCAGTGTTCAATGTGAACCACCTTCAACCATACTTTCCACCATTACTAGACACATTAGATATTGCAGAACAACTCACACCAACAGAGTTAAACCTAGACTGCATGGAATAGGCCACAACTGATCAAATCATGGACACACGGATCAAGAACACTCGCCAACAGAAGACCCAACTGTACCGAGTTGTCAAAGTTGGCTAACTCCTACACCAAAGCAAGTGGCTCACTAGGGACCAAGTTCAGCAGGAGTTTCCCCATCTCATGGAGGCACTCAATCCAATGGGGATCATTTCTTTCTAAGGGGGTAGGACTGATCCAAGTGGATATTGGTGGCCACCTCCTATTCCACTTGGACCCCCACTATTGTTTCTTTTCATTTTCCTTAATTGTAGCACAAATGACTATTTTTGGCATTTTTCCATATCCTAACCTTTCGGAACTATTTTGAGGGACTAAAGAAGTTTTTAGGGAAAACAGAGAGACCAGAAAATTCTCAAATTGGTTTACTTGTTTTTTTTGGCATTCTCTTAGAGATATTTGAAACAAGGTATTATGATAGCCAAAAAGAGATCGTATGCCAAAGTTACGACCCCGGGAATTTGATGTACCAATTTACCCAAACAGGGCCCGCAGTTTTGGCACTTCATCTCCTATGGTTAGGTTTTTGGATGTTTAAGGTTTTCCATTGTTTATCAATAATAAATAGGCATTTGAGCCTCATTGTAACAAATTTCAGAGGCATGTAGCTGCCACATCTCTTCTCAAAGATATGCCATGTATGTAAGCATATTTCAGTTCTTTGATATTAATGAGATGAAGTTTTACTTCTATTGCATCTATGTCTTTATGTGTATGTATGTATTTTGTTGTGTTCCTGCATAAGTACAGATCAAGCTCATTTATACAAAAGAAAAGAATCACATTTAGAAGATGAATATTTTTTTGGTAAGTCTTTTTAAATGCAATGAATATGATCATAGATCTTATAAATGTCTAAATTTTCTAAATAAATATCATACTAATCAAATTGTCTACGCTAAAAGTGTTTACAATGTAGCAAGGAATGGATTTTTTGACTTGTGACTTAGTCAAAGATGTTAATTCATATTCAATCTCATAAATACTTGATTTAGGTGTCAACTAACATGTGAGATGTGGCCTATCACTAGTTTATTGTCAGTTAATTTGAGTTAGATGGCTTTTAGTGAGTTGTGTACTAGTTGATAACTAAAAATTAACTATCTAATGGAGTTAACTACTAGTGTCTATCAATTAACTGATCTCTAGCTCTAGAATAGATATATATTTGAGTTCTTGAGTTTGGTTGAGTAGTTTGACTTTTGTTAACTCAACTGACTCCTAGTTAACTAGTTGTAGCTACTAAATTTATCCCTACTAGGTCATGCAATTCAAATTGCCTATTGATACTGGATGAAGGCATAGATCTATTTATTCATTGTACACAGCTTTTTTTGGTGTGGCACTTGATAAAAAAGCATAGAATTTCTCTTTGTAGTTGCACAAGGAAATGGGAGAAATTCCTATTTTTTAGGGGCATAATTGTGTTAGGAAATAGGAGCTCTTAGCAAGCCTTATTTGCCTAAGTGTTGGGAAATACTTGTGAGAAGTTGATCAGTATTGCAAGGGCTTCAGGCTTGAAGAAAATTCTTTGTAATAGATCAGATTTCTCAGTTGATTTAATAGAAGAAATAGGGGGTTTTCCCAGTTCGGGTTCCCCAAATAAATTTTGTGTTCTATGTGTGATTGTGTTTCTATTCATTGTTTTCTTTCCGCAAAATTTTGGTAGAAAAATCTTGCATCTTTTGTGATTAGTTTTCTCTCATTAATGGTTGCAAGGTTTCCAATATTTTATACATGGTATTAGAGTTGAAAACAAGATATTAATGGAGTTCCTTGATCATATTCAAAGTGCATTAAAGAGAAGATCAGTTGATGCAGGGATTCTACAAGTGCAGGAAAAATGTCTTTCTATGGTTTGAGGACAGAATATTCCCTAGAAGGGACCTCAAATTTCTATGCATAGAAGGAAATAATAGAGGCTATGCTAAATGATAATGGGGTTTTGGAATACATCAATACTAATATTCCTAAACCTATTGCATCATATGCACAACAGTTGGCTCAAGGGAAGAAGGACATTGCCAAAATTAGGAGGATTATCCTAGAAGGAGTTAGAGACCATATTGTTCCAAATTTGCATGGGAAGGAGACTCCATTCTAGATATGGAAGGTCCTTACTGGTCTATTCGAAAGAAGTAGTGATTCCAAACTTGCTTTGAATAAAAAATTGAGTTGCATTAAAATAGGAAAGGACGGGCCCATTATTACATATCTATCCAGGTTAGCTTAAGTGAGAGATGAACTTGGAGATGTTGGAGAGACAGCTCCATTATAAGAGCTTGTGAGCCTTTCTTTTCTTTGGCTTCATAAATCTTGGCATAGTTTCCAAGATGTTGTAAATGGCAGAGATAATCTCCTTGATTGGGAGAGATTGTGGTCAGATCTTGTGCAGGAAGGGATAAGGAGGAACATAAGGGATGGAGTTTCATCTGGGATAGAAGAGGAGGAGAAAATTGATTTATTTATAAAAAGGAAGAAATCCAAGGGAAAGAAGAACCAAGGTCAAACCAAATCTAGTTAAAATGGTGGCAAGGAAAAGAAGGATCTTAGCAAGATTAAGTTTTTTCATTGTCATGAGTTTGGACATTACATTACAAAATTCCCAAACAAGAGATCCAATAATAATGTTGTAGCAGCAGCAGCATGAGAAGCACTCTCTTGTCAGTTCGAATTGGAATTATCTATAATAGCTTGCATGGAAAGCTTACTTTGAGGTAGTGAGTTTTATATTTACTTAGGGGCTTCATTCCACATGACGTGGAATAAATATTCCTTCATCAGTTTGGAAGAGAAAGGCATGCAATTCCATATCGATCTTGGAGATGATAACAAATACTTGACCAAAGGAGTTGGTATAATGAGCTTTAAGAGGGAGTTTGGTTCCCTTCTCCACCTAAAGAATGCAATGTATGTCCCAGGATTGAAGAAAAACCTTGTCTTGGTGGCATTCCTTGAAGAAAAAGGATATGATGTAGTATTCAGCAAAGGGAAGGCCTACCTCAAGCATTCTACTTCAGGACAAGTCAAGAACATTGGTGTCATGATAGAGAACCTCTTCAAATTTGAGGTTGATGCATGTGTATTCTTGAGCAGCAAAGAAAAGAGTTCTTAGAGTAGAGATGTGGTGGTTGAGAGAGAGCTCTCAAAATGGAGCCTCAGCTAGTATCTTAGTTTCATTCTAAGCTAGTTGGTAGTTGGGCTAACTAGCAGGATGATAATGAGGACCATTGTTATGCATTGTCATGCCCTATCTTGTAAATTATCTCATAATCATATCCCAACATTTTGGCCAACCATTTATTTTGCTGGTGTGAGGATAGACGTTGCTCCAAAAAATATATGAGGCTTTGATGGTCTGTGCAGATTGTTGGGTATACGACCAAAGTCCCACATTGACTAGAAGTGGGGAGGATCATGAGTATATAAGGATGAACAAATATCTCCATTGGTATGAGGCCTTTTGGGGTAAGTCCAAAAGCAAATCCTTGAGGACTTAGGCCCAAAGTGGACAATATCATACCATTGTGGAGATATGTGGTGTCCAGAGTAGTTGGTAGAGAGTGGAAGGATGGATAATTGTTTGAGGGGAGGCTCAATGGTCCTTGTAAGATGGCCATTATCTCCTTCTCATAGGTAGATTTTCCCATATGTTTCCCACTCGATTGTTGGTTGGTGAAAGCCAAGGGTCGACCTTCCTGCATTAAGACAACACCAATACTAGTACCTCAAGCATCACATTCAATCACAAAATATTTGGTGAAGTCGAGTAGTGCCAATACGGGAGTGGAACACATGGCCTGTTTGAGAGCCATAAATTCCTGTTGTGCTGCATGAGTCCAGAGGAATGATTTTTTCTTGAGAATGTTAGTGAGGGGTCTAGCAATGTGACCATAATTGCAGACAAATTTACGATAGTAACCAGTGAGACCCAAGAATCCCCTCAAACTCTTCAAGGTTTTTGGTTGGGGCCAATCTTGCATTTCCTATATCTTTTTGGGATCCACTCAGACACCTTCACGACCCACAATATGGCCCAAATACTCGACTTCTTCCATGCCAAATGAGCATTTGGAAAATTTGACAAATAATTTATGATTCCAGAGTAGTTGCAAGAGCAGTTCTACATGCTGAATATGTTTTTCCCAAGTGAGGCTGTAGATGAGAATGTCATCAAAGAAAATGAGGACAAATTTTCAGAGATTTAGTTTTAGCAGGTGATTCATGAGGCTTTGAAAAGTGGATGGGGTATTACAGAGACCAAATGGCACGACCAATAATTTATAATAGCCTTCATGAGTTCAGAAAGTAGTCTTAGGAATGTCTACTTCTTTCATGCATATTTGGTGATAGCCCGAGCAAAGATCTAGCTTAGTAAAGAATTGAGCACCATGTAGTTCATCCAGCAGGGCCCTAAAGTCTAGAAACATGCACCATTCACCATATTTCTTGAGCACCATGACCACTAGTAATGAATAAGGACGGATGCTAGGATGAATGACACCGCTTCAAGGAGTTCCTTGATGATTTTTTCAATTTCATGCTTTTGGTCGAAAGGATATCTATATGGTTGCACATTCAGCAGTTGTGCCCCTGGGACCAAAGTGATGTTATGATCATGTTCCCCTCTAGAGGGTGGAAGATCTTTAGATTTGTCAAATACCTATTGGTGTCAATTCAAGACCTATTGCATGTCAGGATGAATATGAAGAGTAGTGGGATCGATGGCCTAGATGGCATTAAACTGGGTGATAATGCCATGATGGTCCTTTTACATGCAATGTGAGTTGATGATAGAAGGATCACCTACCTGGAGTCCATGGAAGGTATGCATGTGGTCATTCTACTTAAAGCTCATATATAACTCCTAGAAATCTATGGTGATTGGCCCTAGTGTACGAAGCCATTCAGCCCCCAAGACAATGTCATGACCACCCATGTTAATCATAAACATGTGGGTCTTGAGGTGGTAGTATCCCATCTGAAGTTTGATATTTTCATAGCGGCCTTCACATTTGATTCTCCCCCCATCAACAATCTAGACCTAGAAATTAGAGATTTCCCTGACAAAATAATGAATAGCTTTGATGTCTCACTGATGGATAAAGTTATGAGTGCTGCCACTATCAATCAATAGTACTACAGGGAGATGTCTAATAAATCCTCTAATTTTGAGAGTTTGGGGCGTAGAAATGCCCGCTAAAGCATGTAGCGAGATAATTGGTTCCTTTGGCATAGCTGGGAGTTCATTGTCCTACTGGGTTTCCTCAACTTCGTCCTTTGTTCCCTCAAGGGTTGGGGCTTCCTTAGATGAGTTGTGATTAGTAACATCAATTTGAAAGAATTTGGGTTCCTTGCGTTTATTCCCGCGGGAGTATTTTTCCTCACAGTAGTAGCACAATCCATGTTTTCTTCTTTCATCCATATTTACTAGAGACACCTTTTGAACCTTAAGTGTTTGGGTAGGGCCCTGAGCCTAAGTGGGGCATCCCTTGGCTATGAAATTTGGACGAGGAGATTGGCAAGCTAAAGCACATTCCACTTTGATAACCTTGTTGGAACCGTCTATCCATGTTGGTGGGTGGTGCATCCGGACATGTGCCTGAATGGCTTCTTTGAGACCACTTATAAAAAATTCCAAGTAGAATTCATCTCCCAAACCTTCTGTGCGAATGGCCAACATATCAAAGGTTGCAATGTATTCTTTTACTATGCCTGTCTTTTGAAGCTTAGCAATACGACCCAAAAAATTAGAGTCTCTATCAAAGTGGTCACAAAGAGATTTTGAGAACACTTGCCAAGTTATTTTCCCAGGATAGCATTTCTGATGCCATTGCCACCATTTCCATCTCTCTTGGTCCAAGTAAAGGGCTCCCACTCCTATTTTAGTTGGATCATCTCGGATATCATTCAGAAGGAAATATTGTTGCATTCATGCTATCCATATTGTCGGATTAGAGCCATCAAATTTATACATGTCCAACTTGGGTTGCCAAGGGTGGGAATGTTGGTGATTTCCATGGAGGTGAATATGATGGCTAGATTCTCCTTCAAGGTCATCATTAAGATCATGTGCCTTTAGACGACACCCCGACGTGCTCACTTGGAAAGTTTCCATGAATTTCTGCATCTAGCCCACTATGTTCTTGAAAGAAGCCAACTATTTTTCAAGGCTCTCAATCTTCTTGTTGGCCATGGCTTTAACTCTTGTTTCTACCATACATAGATCTTGGTCATGTGTCATCACTTTGAAAAAACCTGGGACCACCTGAAAATTGAAGATGACAACTGAACGATACCACTACAATCAACTCGTCATCCTGATTCTTATGGGATAAGTCTGTTATAAGCATCCTGATTTTATTTTTAATTTTTTTGCTCAAAATGGAGTTTTACTCCCCACTTATCAATATTGTAGTGGCCAATTTCCAGAAAACTTGATCCTGCCCAATGTCCTACGAGAATCGCCCCAGGGTATAGGAGCCACAAACCTCACTACACAAATGGTCATATATTCTTGCGAAACCCCCAACTACTGAATGTGAGTTGGACTGTGGCAGCGACAAAACACCAACTACTAGATCTGAATGGTACTGTGGTGGTAGAACCTCAACTAGTGGATCTGATTGTTGTGGCAGTGACAAAACCCCAACTGCTAGATCTGATCTGGAAAATAAGATAATGTTGATTTTTCAAGAGTCGAGGGAACTATGGTCTCAAAGGAGTGTCAAGTGCTAAAAATCGCAATATACATAAGTGCCCAAAAATAGTACTTGGCCCAATCTGTCAGGTTACTAACTAAGGAGGATCAAACATTCCCTTAGCTACTATCTGACTACCCTATCGTACGAGTGAGTAATCTCCTTGAGTTCTATTCTTGGTGTACTATAGTAGAAATATGGCCGACGGTTTATCTAAGGCGAGGTTTCAAGTGAGCCTAGGGGGCTTCCGATATACCCAAAGGGTACGTGGAAGGCAATCCATGTGCGGTTATGTCTAATGCGCTACTACTCGAAGGCGTACCCATAGGGGTTACAAGGGAGTCCAACAAGCATGACCACCTCTTCTATTTCCTACATGCATGCATCCCCAAATCCGTAGGTTTATGCGCTCAATGATAGATCTCGTGGTTTAAAGATGCCATAGCACATATCTAGCCTAAAAACAAATTGTGAAAAATGGAGATACCACCAGCCCTGGAAAGTTCTCTAATACCACTTGTTATGCTCTTGACCTGTGAGAAAATTGCAGAATACCAAATATAAGAAGAAATACAACCGAGAACACAGAACAAATGAGAAAAACAACAAGTATTTTATTATTCAGAGATGAAAGAAATGTTCACTTGCCTCTTTGAGGGGACAACCTCCAGTAGAGCAGAGCTCAATTACAGAATAAGACACGACATTCCTCAATGGGGAATCTATATCCTTTATATAGGATTCATACATACAATACCATGGGTCAGTACCATGGTTCTCTCAATACCATCAATCTAATACCATGGCCCGTTTGCAATTAACTTTGATCCCTTTCTTAATTGTGAGTCAACCAATTACAATTATGAATACGGGCTTTATTGACTCTTTAACTAACTATAACTATTACTCGAACCTTTTACATAAATAAAGGGGTGAGGGTTGGACCCTAACAACCATAGCCCAAGGAAAGTGGAGGTAGCCACTCAGTATAGGGAAATGTTGAGCCAAGTGGGCAGAGGATTTGGTGAAGGGAGCTCATAAGAGAGTTGAGTCTCCCAACTCCAAGAAGAAGACACTCTGATATAAGGGGTACATGGCTCTTTCTAGTTCAAATAAGGAGTTTTAGTAGCAGAAAACTTAGGAGAACTAAATACAGATCTAGGTGGATGAGGTTCTTCCAAGAATCCCTTCCTCGCTAAGAGGGAGTGTTGAAAATGTAGCAAGAAATGGCTTCTTTGACTTGTTCCTTAGTCAAAGATACTAATTCGAATTTAGTCTCATAGATACTTTAGTTAGGTGTCAGTTAACATGTGTGATGTGATCTATAACTAGTTTATTGTCAGTTAATTCAAGTTAGATGGCTTTCAGTGAGTTGTGTACTAGTTGATCGCTAAAATTTAGCTATATAGTGGAGTTAACTAATAGTTTATATCATTTAACTGATATATATTTCTCGAATAGAGATAGACTTTAGTTCTTGAGTTTATTTGAGTAGTTTGACTTTTGTTAACTCAACTGACTCTCAATTAACTAGTTGCAGCTACTAAATTTAGGCCTAGTAGGTCATGCAATTCGAATTTCCTATTGAGATTAGATGAAGACACACATCTACTTATTCATTGCACACATGTTTTTGTGGTGTGGAGCTCGAGAAGCAAGTGGAGAAATTTCTCTTGGGAATTGCGCAAGGAAATAGGAGAAATTCCTATTTTTTAGGGTCAAAATTGCACTAGGAAATAGGAGCTCCTAAAAGACCTTATTTTTCTATGTGTTGGGAAAGTATTGTGAGGAGTTGATTGTTATTGCAGGGGATTTAGTCTTGAAGCATATTCCTTATAATAGATTAGGTTTCTTAGTCTATTTAATACAAGAAAGAGGGGTTTTTCCTAGTTGGGTTCCCTATATAAATTTTGTGTTATATGTGTGATTGTGTTTCTATTAATTGTTTTCTTTCTATAAAATTTTGGTGGAGAATTATTGTGCTTTTTGTGTTCAGTTTTCTCTCATGAGTAGTTGCAAGGTTTCATGTATTTTCTACATAAATATGGAGAAATTTTTGGAACATCATTGTTGATGAAAAAGACACTTCTTAAGCCCAGCAGGGAGATCAAAGAGAAAATATAGAAGTGAAAAAATATACTTAGAACCACTTGCAAGTCAAAATGTAAGTGTTGAAAAATGATCTTTGATTTTGGCAGTATAAACAATCTCATATCCCTTGAAATGGTTGAGAAATTAAGTTTGAAAAATTTTGTTCATTCTATTCCTTATAAATTGTCAACATTACACAAGGAACTTCATATTTTGGTGAATGAATAATGCATAATAGAGTTTAAGATAGACAACTATCAAGATGAAGTTCTTTGTGATGTAATACCTATGGATGCTTATGATGTTTTCTTGGGCACACCATGGATATTTGATAAGAAAGCAACTCAAAATGGGACGAAAAAATATATTCCTTTGAAAATGGATGGTGAGAAACATGCATGTCTAACTTTAAAGGATGAAGGTGCAACAATAGAAATTAATAATCAAGTACTTCTCATGAGTAAGAAGGAATTTTTTAAGCAGGCAAATTAAGACGAGACAAGTTCTACATTGCTTGGTAAGCCAAAGTTAGTTGTTGTGGACATTAAGGTAAAATATTTGCCTTTAAAAAATCAATTTTTGTTAGATGGTCATGATAATATGATGACTAATGAATTTTCTAGTAAAGTGTTGCCAAGAACAATTATATCTCATCTAGTGATATCTATTATAGAAAAGAAATTTCAAAAAGAGGTTGTGATGGAAGGAAATAGCAAAGAAATTGTAATTGGTGAACAACAAAAGAATGAAAAGAAAGAGGTTGTCTTGAGAGACAATAAGGGGATTTTGTGTGAGAAACCTCAAATTTATGTTGGAAATAATATGAGTAAAAATTGTTGTGAGCAAGTTGTGGAAGATAAACTAATTGTGGATCTAAGAAATGAGAAGCATAACAAGCAAAGCAGGCATAATTTCATGGATATGAGGTACAAAATGAGATAGTGGACCATACATGTGTGGAATAAAGGAAGGAAAGGCAGAAGAATAAGAAAATTTTCTTTCAAGTTGTCCTTGTAGCTATCTACATGGTAATCATTGTTATGGCTAAGGATGGGATTCAAAAGTCTAATGAATGTAATATTCCTTTTTAAATTTATTTTAATTTCCCAAAAAATATTCTATAAAATTTCTTTAGGAAAAGCACATAATAATTCTTGCCAAGAATTTAACTGATCTAAAATCAATAACGACAAAGTTTTATACAAATTCCATTGTAAAGCCCCAACTATTTGCATACAAATTACATCATAATTCATTGAAACTTGACAAATATATAAGCTAGAGAAAACTTCTCTAACTAGATTCCCTAATCTGTAATTGTGTGTTGCTTCAACCTTCCAACCAATGTTCCAAAATCTTGATCTTACTAAGCACTAATGAGTAATTTGATTTTATCCCATATCTTTGAGTAGATAGGGTATATGATCTCAATATCAAAATCCCTCCTAACTAGATCAACTAGGGTGGATAACTTACCACTAAAACTAACCTTCTACATAAAGTGGTCTTTCACCCAGATAAGCTCTAAGAGCTCATCTCAAGAAAAACAAACAATAATCCAAATGCATGTCTAATAAGTGAGCTCTGATCTCCTTTAATAGTCCCGAAGTATTAGAATACCATGGGCCTTTTTCTTCTTTTATTAAGGTGACTTATAATATTTTATTTTTTCCTTAGTCGCTTTTAATTAATTAATTCCAAATTATTACATTAGTACTTTTTAATATGGAGCCTATGAAAATGGCTAATCTATTGAGTTAGTCTTCATTCCCAATGCTTGAAGAAAGGGACATTACAGTCCTCCTTTCCTGAAATTACTTGACCCCAAGCAATTCTAAGCTCAATATTAGGATCCCAAATGAATCTGAAGAATCCCTATTTCATTGCTGAGATGGAATCTAGAATTTGTATGGCAAGACCAGTTCCTAGATCCCACTGCCAAATTGGGAATCTAACATCCCCAATGATTTAACACTCCAAATACATTATACCCTTGCCTATAAGTAATCTCCCATGAGTTTCCCCTTTAATAGGGTACCAAATCATAATATCCCTCTATTTTAATTGTTGGGGACCTTTATCATAGTAGATTTCAACTACCACAATAACACCTCTGAAGTTCCTAACTTCCTAGAGAGTGTCTCTCCCACCAATGATCAACAACCCCTGAAATAGACCACCATGTTGTTGCTACACTACTTTGGTTATAACTAAGATGCCAATATGCCATAACTCTTGTTTTTGCAACATGATATACTTGTTATCCTACTCAAACATCATGCAAGCTTGTATTCATGATTCCTCGTACCATCCATCCATCACCTTCTCTCTATGTGGACTGAGAAATAATGTGCAAGGTTACATATTACTCACACTTCTACTGTCTCGCAATTGTGAACTCAATGTGTTGGAAACCTTGCTTATGTACTTCTAAATATGGCTACTATACAACTCACTAGGCTTGCTCTTGTTGAAAGTAACTCAAGAGAATAATTTTGTTGATGTCCTATAAGGAGTCTTAACTGCCCCTCAATGTTGGCATTATGATACATATGTTGTACTTGATGGCAACCCACTCATCTCAGATGATAAATTATAGTGCAGCAAAGTTCACGCACTTTCATGCAGAGAAACGTTCACGCACATGTAGAGAAAAGTTCATGCACTTTCATGCAGAGAAAAGTTCCTTTCATGCAGAGAAAAGTTCACACACTTTCATGCAGAGAAAAGTTCCTTTCATATAGAGAAACGTTCACGCACTTTCATGCAGATAAAAGTTCATGCACTTTCATGAAGAAAAAAGTTCCTTTCATGCAAAGAAAAGTTCACGCACTTTCATGCAAAGAAAATTTCCTTTCATGCAGAGAAAAGTTCACACACTTTCATGCAGAGAAAAGTTCACGCACTTTCATGTAGAGAAAAGTGCACGCACATGGGAAATCTTATGGTTGGTTCATGATATTAGTCCGACAGTTTTTGATCCTATGGTTTTGGTCTGTGGTATTTAGTCCTTGGTATTTGAACCTATGGTTTTGAGCCATGGTATCTCGTCATAAGTGTTGATCCCAAGTATTGCGTCCATGGTATTGAATTGTTATGGTTTTTGGTCCGTGGTATTGTGAAAGGCCTAAGGCTATAAAAGAGGAAGGAGATCATTTGGCAAGGCATCTTCTGAATTATTGAATATCTGATAAAGTGCTAGATCTGGAATACTGTGATTGGGTTATGGTGCAGATCTAGATCTAAATGAAGAAGGAACCTGAGCGCAAGGAGAAGGATAGGTTCTATTGATGGGTCAAAATATTAAAGCTAGAATAGTGGTATCTCTATATGATTTTGATCTGTGATATGTGGCGCACGCTTGATCTATAAATCTGATAATATGGGTTAACTAATATCTGAATGTTTGAAAGAATGAATTTATAGATCTGTATGCAGGTTTATTGAAGCGAAGGCGCATATACACATTGTTTTTGCAAGGGAAAGTCATGTATACGCAGGTCGGTATTGACACAGAAGCTATGCACACAGGTTTCTGAATAGTGAAGTAGCGTACATCTCTTGATTTATGTTCTAGCTGCTTCTATTTATTGCTACAGTGTTCTGGGTTCAGAAGTGGGGTGTGATTACTGTTATTATGATCTGGGTACAGTCGTCAGAGAAGTGTTTATTTTGATTCAATTTTGATTGGTGAAAAGGTGATTGGTTGATGAAGAAATTCTTGATGTTTTATTAATGTTATTTGTGGATCCATTCTGAAAATTTATGAAACGTGGTCCTTGGAAGGAAGATAAGTTTGTAGTGTTCTGCAGGTAGCAGCCTGCGTACTAGTATCTCAACTAGTACAAGAACTAAGGGGGTTGTAGCTCCCTTCCAGGAGAAGTTTGAAAATGAGAGAGGGTTGTAGCTCTCTACGGGTAGCAGCCTGCGTTCTGGTAAAGGACTGCACCAGTATAGAATCATTGTAAAAAGAAGTTTCTAATTGAAAAGATAGAGACATATTGTAGCAGGTGGTTTTCACCCACATTGGATTTCTACCTTATATCGTGTTCTTGTGTGTGATTGCATTTTTCTCTATTTTTATGTTCCTAGTTACTGTTTATATGATCTTGATGCACAGATTAATGT
Source organism: Pinus taeda (assembly GCA_000404065.3). Classification (NCBI taxonomy): domain Eukaryota; kingdom Viridiplantae; phylum Streptophyta; class Pinopsida; order Pinales; family Pinaceae; genus Pinus; species Pinus taeda. The sequence goes on along the minus strand of APFE031277400.1, from coordinate 35,076 downwards.
TCAACATCTATAGAACATTTTAAATTATAAGTCTGTATGGTATATGCGGGTTTCCTTATCTGTAGTTGCATATATACGCGGTTTTCTCTAACTAAAGTATCGTATATGTTTTGGGTTTGAAAAAGAAAATAATTGACCAGATAATACTAATTCACCCCCCCTCTCAGTATTATTTCCAACAATTGGTATCAGAGCGGGTCCTTCAAAAGAAGC
>APFE031277400.1:20358-30866 GCA_000404065.3 Pinus taeda | reverse complement strand
CTCAAACAAGCTCCAAGGGCTTAGTACTATCGTTTGGATAAATATCTTCATCAACAAGGTTTTTTCAAAAGGATCAGCAGATAGCAATCTTTATATAAAAGTTGAAAATGACAAATTGCTAATACTTGTTGTGTATGTAGATGACATTATTTTTGGCAGCAATGAAGAAGAGATGAGTCAAAGCTTTGCCTTGGTCATGCAGAAAGAATTTGAAATGTCCTTGCTGGGAGAACTGACATATTTCTTTGGTTTGCAAATCCAACAAAAGGAAGAAGGAATCTTTTTATCTCAAACCAAGTATCTCAAACAGATCTTGAAGAAATATGGCATGGAAGATGGAAACCAGTATGCACTCCTATGGTCACAGGATGCAGCCTCAGTGCAAATGATGAATCAGCAACAGTGCATCAACCAACCTATAGGTCCATGATTGGAAGTCTGCTCTATTTAACAGGTATCCAACTAGACATCATGCATGCAGTAGGAATGGTTGGAAGATTTTAGGAAAATCCTAAGGAAACTCATCTTCAGGCAGTAAAGAGAATTTTCAAGTATCTTCAAGGAACTCAAAACTATGGCCTATGGTATCCTAGAAATGCGGATCTCACTCTTCATGCTTATACAGATGCAGATTGGGCTAGAAGCATAGATGTCAGAAAAAACACTAGTGGTGGTGCATTATTTATGGGGTTCCATATTAGTATCTTCGTAGCAAGAAACAAAGTTCTATTGCATTATCTATAGCTGAAGCAGAATATGTGGTTGTTGCATCCTGTTGCACTCAACTCCTTTGGATGATGCAAACCTTGCAGGATTTTCAAATCACTTATACACCATCTATCTCCATCTTATGAGATAATAAAAGTGCAATCAGCATTTCAAAGAACCTAGTCATGCATTCAAAGACCAAGCACATACCGATCAAGTATCATTTTCTCCGGGAACAAGTGCTGGAACAAAAGGTCAAATTGGAATATGTTCCCTCCAAGGAACAAGTTGCTAATATTTTCACCAAACCATTTCCTAGGGAGACATTTGAATACCTCAGACAGAAGCTGTGGGTTGTTGATGCATCATCCTATTGTTGAATCTTGTCTATTGTACGCAGGTGGATACACGTACATTTGCTAGTTTATGTGGGTCGAATGGGTCTATCATAGATCATCTGGCAGAGGTTCAGGGGGAGCATATATTCTTCTAATGATGTATTGTTGGCATTATCTTAGAAGTCCTTGGTTTAATTTCTCAAGAGTTTTCTGGTGGAGTAGATCAATGTGTGCTGGTCTGAAGGTTGATTCTGCTGATAGTTGTTCTTGTCTCTATGTCATGTACTTCTTTTCATATCAAGGTCATGTAACGGCCTATTTTGGTTTCCCCACTATGCCCGGGATGAATAAGTTTTGTCTATCTAGTGTATTCCCACTTGGATGGGAGATGGATGTATGTATGAGTCTTGATGATAGGAAGGTTACTTATAATGTATGGAGTCATGTTCTTTCTTGTAGAACATATTTTTGCAAACAACATTTCAGCACAGAGCATATACAAAGGGGGAGCTCGTTCAGAGTTTTCCACAGGTACTCAGGGAGAGTATGATAGTCCGCCCCTTTGCCCTTGATGTCAAAGGGGGAGAGTGATTGGTTGTTGTTGCCATCAAGTCCAAAGGGGGAGATTGTTGGCATTATGATACATATGTTGTACTTAATGACAACCCACTCATCTCAGATGATAAATTATAGTGTAGGAAAGTTCACGCATTTTCATGCATAGAAAAGTTCCTTTCATGCAAAGAAAAGTTCACGCACTTTCATGCAGAGAAAAACGCACGCACATGGGAAATCTTATGGTTGGTTCATGGTATTAGTCCGACAGTTTTTGATCCTATGGTTTTGGTTCGTGGTATTGCATCCAAAAGAATTGAACCCAAGTATTGGGTCCGTGGTATTGTTTCTCAATGGTTTTGGTCCATGGTTTTGAGTGAGGCTTAGCCTATAAAAAGGAAAGGTGATCATTTGGCTAAACACAAGTGTTGAAAATCTTAAGAAGAGAAAGATTTGAATTTATGATAATCGGTTGGTGAGACATAGTTGAATCTGAATCAAGGAGAAACTGGAGCATTATAAGTCAGATCTACTAAAGAGAGCGGCAACGGCGCAGTGCGGAGCTGCACAGAACCAGAGAAGAAGCAGGTGCAGAGTTGCACAGACTCGTCACGGTAGAAGTACAGAGATCCGCAGGTTTCCTTCGGTGAAGTTGCGTACCTTTCTTGAAATATATTTTAGCTGCCTTTTATCTGTTTCTGCAGAGATCTGGGTTTAAATTGGTGTCTAGTTACTGGTGTTATTTTCTGGTTACTGCATTCTGAGAAGTTATTTGTTTAAAGGAGATTGGATGATGCACATGTAAATGATGTTTTGGATCCAATTTGAAAATTGATGAAACGTGGTCCCTGGAAGGAAAGAGAAAGTAGTAGCCTTCTGTAGGTCAGCACCTACGTACTAATATTTCAGCTAGTACAAGAGCTAAGGGGGTTGTAGCTCCCTTCTAGAAGAAGCTGGAAAACGAGAGAGGGTTGTAGATCTCTGCAAGTTGCAACTTGTGTACTGGTAAAAGATTGCACCAGTAAAAAATCATTGTAAGAATAAGTTTCTAATTGAAAGAGGATAGAGACATATTGCAGCAGGTGGTTTTCACCCACATTGGTTTTCCACCTTACATCTTGTGTTCCTTGGTGTGACTGTCTATTTTGTGTTCCTGATCATTATTCTATGGTTCTCACATACAGATTAATGAAAAACATCTGAAGAATAAATTAAATTATAAGTTTGGAAGGTATATGCAAGTTTCAATTGTCAGATCTAAAAATATTTGTATAAATTGATAAGAGTTTGATAATACTGATTCACCCCCCCCAGTATTATTTCCAACAGAGTGATAGATGTAACTTTTCCATATATGATTAATATATAACTCAATTGTTGTTCCATTATCTGATCCTGGAGTAAATTCAACAGTGCTTCCCTGGTGGCTAAGGGCCCGACCCTAGTGGATCCACTTGCTTCTTGTATCACTATTTTACAATTACAGTTGTGTGTGGTTTGATTCCCTTTGCATTTCCTTTACTCTCTTTATTAGGTAATCTTCAATTTCTAAACATTTCACTGCATTGCTTTGTTATATTGAAATCGTAATTGGATAGCAAGATTATTATTCACAACTTAATATGTCATGCTGTGCATTCTGAAACAATATTGCACTATCTAACTCGGATTCTGTTGTTCATTTATAGTTGTGATTGTTGTTCATTTAACTATGGTTCACTTAAAATTACGATCACTATTCATTTAACTATCATTCAATTATAACTACAATTTCTGTTCTTTTATACCTATGGTTAATGTCATTATGCTAGAATAAGATTACTAATTCAATTATTCTATATTTGTTGTTTGGTTACACTTAATTAGGTTTGTTGTTCCTTTATTAGTTAAAGATTATTGTTCAATTCATTTCGGTTAAGATTGCTGCTCAATTCATTTCTATAGATTAAGCTTCGTTGTTCGACCTTTTCAATAAATTTAGTTGTTGTTCCTTTTCTGCTAATTGAATTGTTATTTCCAGTATTTACTTTATTGTGGATAGGAAGACCTACAACTATAACAAACATTGACTACTGTTGTCTAAGTTCTCAAATTGGAGATCTTGTTTGTGATTTATTTTCATTTACATTAGTTTACAGGGGAAATAGTTATCATTACTGAATCCACGACTGATGGTTGCGGAATAAACGATTTAGTTACAGAGCATTTAAGTTTCTTGCCATTACAATTAGATTTTGTTTCCAGCATTCATTTACTTTTGCAATCATTATAATGCAAACATTACTCTTAAACAAGTGACCGCCTCAGGCTGAGTCACTCTTGAGATAAAAAATTGTGCCTGGATTGATAATTAATGTAGGATAAATAGGGGTTAAAGGACACCTTTTTATCACTCAACACCTTGCTCTTTCTAGTTTTCAAAAATTCAAAGTATACCAAATGGATGTAAAATCTTCTTTTCTTAATGGGGACTTAGAAGAAGAAGTATATATTGAGCAACCAGACGGATTCATTCTTGGAAATGATCCAAAACTTGTATGCAGACTTAGAAAGTCTCTCTATGGTCTAAATCAAGCTCCAAGGGCATGGTATTACCGTCTTGACAAATATCTCCATCAACAAGGTTTCTCAAAAGGATCCACTGATAGCAATCTATATATAAAGATTGACAATAATAAATTACTAATACTTGTTGTATATGTTGATGATATCATTTTTGGTAGCAATGAAGAAGCCATGAGTCGAAACTTTGCTTTGGTAATGCAGGAAGAATTTGAAATGTCCCTTCTTGCTAAGCTCACATATTTTCTTGGTCTACAAGTTCAAAAAAAGAAAGATGGTATTTTTCTATCACAAACTAAGTACCTCAAGCAGATCTTAAAAAAATATGGCATGGAAGATTCTAAACCAGTATGTACCCCCATGGTAACAGGATGCAGCCTCAACTCAAATGATGAATCAGCAGCAATACATCAACCAACCTACAAATCCATGAATGGCAGTTTTCTTTATCTAACAGGCACCCGACTAGACATCATGCATGCAGTGGGAATAGTTGGAAGATTCCAAACAAATCACACCTTTAGGCAGTCAAAAGGATCTTCAAATATCTTCAAGGAACTCAAAATTTTGGTTTATGGTATCCTAGGGATAAAAATCTTACACTTCATGCTTATACAGATGCAGATTGGGCAGGAAGCGTGGATGACAGAAAAAGCACTAGTGGTGGTGCATTCTATATGGGTTCTATATTAGTGTCTTGGCTCAACAGGAAACAAAGTTCAACTGCATTATCTACAGCTGAAGCAGAATATGTGGCTGTTGCATCTTGTTGCACACAACTCCTTTGGATGATGCAAACATTGCAAGACATTCAGATCACATGTACTCCATCCATCTCCATTCTATGTGATAATACAAGTGCAATCAGTATTTCAAAAAATCCAGTCATGCATTCCAAGACCAAGCACATACCCATCAAATATCATTTTCTATGTGAACAAGTGCTTGAACAAAAGGTCAAATTGGAGTACGTTACCTCCAAAGAACAAGTTGTTGATATATTCACCAAATCACTGCCCAGAGAGACATTTGAATATCTCAGACAGAAGCTAGGAGTAGTTGGTGCATCATCTTGCTGATAAAACTTATCTATTTTAGAGAAAATTGGTTTTACGCGAGTTTCATGAAGCGTATTTGCGTACATACACTGGTTTCTGTGGATACAGTCGCATATATCTTGGTTTGAATAAAAATAGTGGATGAAAGGAGTCTGATATGGGTCTGACAGTGATCATCTGGTACAAATTCAGGGGAAGCATATACTTATAGTAATGCATTGTTGGAATTATCTTAGAAGGTCTTGGTACAAATTCACAGTTGTTTTTTATTCAGGTGGAACAGGTTCAGGGGGAGCTCATGGTTTCTGGTCTAGATGATGATTGACAGATGCTACTGATGATAGTTGCTGATAACTATCATAGCCTTGTTTTAGATGTTTGGTCTCTATGTCATGTATATCTTTCAATGTAAAGGTCATATTTTGTTACCCCACTATGCATGGGATGGATGATGTAATGTTCTTGTTTGACATGTATAATCAATTGGTATATCCCCACTTGGTTGGGTGGATGAATCAAACTTGGTATAGCCTCACTTGGTCAGGAGATTGACTTATGTATGAGTCTTTGGTGATAGGAAGGTCTTTGGTGATCTATGTATAGATTCATGTTATCTTTTTGCAGACCTTGCTTATGCTCAGGGGGAGCATGGAATCGATCATAGGAGCTCAATCAACACTTCAACATATCAGAGATTTTAGCAGGTACTCAGGGGGAGCATGACCCTTTGCCCTTGATGATAAAGGGGAGAGTGATTGGCATTGTTGTTGCCATCAAGTCCAAAGGGGAAGATTGGTAGCATTATGATATAGGTGATACAGGTTTTGTACTTGATGGTAACTCTCTTAGATGACAAATCATAGTTCAGGCCACATAAAATGAAGAAAGAAAGGTATACACAATTTCACCTGGACCAACTTGCGTATACACGCAGGTTCATTAAACAAAAGAAGCGTATATGTACACACGCACTTTCACAAAAGGAAAGGCGCATACATGCTGGAAAACTAAGTTTTGATCTGTGGTATTTGATCCATGGTATTTTGGTATTGATCCATGGTATTTGGTCTGAAATGTTGACCCCAGGTATTCGGTCCAACGTATTGGTTATAAGTGGTTTTGGTCCATGGTATTGAGTAAGGCATAGGACTATAAAAGGATGAGAAGATCATTAGGAAAAGGCACTCATGAATTGAATATCTAATAAAGAGCAAGATCTAGAATACAGGTTATCGGGTTATGGTGCACAGCTAGATCTGAATCAAGAATGAACCTGAGTGCTTGAGGAAGGATAAGTTCTACTGGAGGGTCAAGACCTTAAGGGTTGAAGAGAAGTATCTTTGTGTGGTTTTGATTTCTTATCTGAATAACTGGCACATGTTTTAATCTATAAATATGATGATCTGGGTATAACTGATGTCTGAATTTGTTATCATCATTTACAGATCTGTACGCAGGTTCACTTTAGAAAAGGCATGTATACACGTTGGGTCTACCTATCAAAAGAGTGTATACACAGGTTCACCTTGAGTAAACTGTGTATGTACGCAGTTCCGACACATTGAAGTAGCATATACCTAATAAAATATGCTTTAGCTACTTTTTTTTGCTGTTGCAGTGTTCTGGGTTATAGCATGGGCTCTAGTTATTGTTTCTGTATTCTAGTTACAACATTTTGAGAAGTGATTGTTTGATTCAGTTTTGGTTGGTGCAAAGAAGATTGATTGATGCAGATATATTTGATGGTTGATTGATGTTATTGATGGATCCATTCTGAAAATTAATGAAACATGGTCCCTGGAAGAAAAGAGAAGGTTGTAACCTTCTGTAGGCCTGCACCTACATACTAGTAAACATAATAGCTAGTACAAGAGCTAGGGGGTTGTAGCTCCCTTCCAGGAGAAGCAGGAGAATGGGAGAAGGTTATAGCCTTCTGCAAGTAGAAGCCTACATACTGGTATAAGTCTGCACCAATACAAAAATTGTAAAAGATGTTTCTTATTAAAAGAAGATAGAGACGATTGCAGCAACTGGTTTTCACCCACATTGGGGTTCCACCTTATATCTTGTGTTCATGTGTGTGATTGTCTATTCTATTCACTATTTATATCATTAATGAAGTTCTGATGCACTGATTAAAGATCAAAATATAATGAATTAACTGAATCATAAGTTAGTGGATATACATTGGTTTCATTAATCACAGTTGCGTATACACGTGGGTTCCCTTAACTGAAGTAGCGTATATGAATCAGAGTATGAAAAAAAAAAAAAAATATTGATTTGCTAATACTAATTTCCCCCCCCACCTCCCCCCCACCCTCTCAGTATTATTTCCAACATACTCAAGCATTGTTTTGAAAGGCGATGATGCAATTAGAGAGTTCTACTTTGTTGCCTTGAAAAATAACTATCAATGGGGGGGCAAAGATGATCCATAGAGGGAAGAATTGTAAGAGTAGGATTGTTTCTAAAACTATATCTATAGGCAAGTCAAGGAAATACTACAGAGGATTAGTGCAAGTGCAACCAAATTCTCATAACGCAAGGAATTTTTCATAGTGTGATTCGATGCTCATTGGTGATCAGACAGTTGCAAATACTTATCGTTACATTCAGGTACAATTTGAGTTGCATTCTAAAGTCTCTAATTTCATTATTTGATATTCCTTCTTGTGTCCTTGTCTCCCTTAATTTCATTGTGGTAGGATTGGAATGGGTTATAGATCTCACCCAAAAATATAAGATAATAGAAATAACCCAAAAATAATAAGATAGAAATAGATAGAAATGCTTCTTTATTGATCAAACCCTTAAGATAGGGCAACACCATACAATCACTCCTTAACGAAGGAAAGCACTCCACAAGCCATATGCATGTTCATACAATATTCCTTGACATCTCTCAATGTGGAGTCTCTAGCCTCTATATAGGCCTCATACATACAATACCATGCATCATTACCATGGTTTACTCATACCATCAACTAATACCATGGGCCCATTATATTATTATTAACTACTTGTGGTCCCTTACATGACACGGGTTAACCACCTTATTTATTACTATGGCCCATCCCATTATTACATTATTACCTTGGGTACCTCCCTCGGTACCCCATATTACCCCCCCTAGGTATATAACATTCCACCCCCCTTAGCATGTTTCGTCCCCGAAAACATGGGAAGAACACAAATAATAAGATCTGCTCAAAAGAGTAGTCCACTGGTACCATGCACGTGCATCTAGCCATCCAAGAGAAAGGTGAACCCTCGATCTCGTTGGTGCTTCGCTTGTTTGAGATGGAAGTTGACCTTGGTTGCTCTTCTATGTTGATGTGTAGTAGGTGGATCTTTGCTCCTCTCTATCTGTCATTCGGGGGTTGTTGACCTTGTGGCTAATTGGTTGCCATCTTGTTGGTTGTTTTCTTGTGGGGTGATGTGGGTGATAATATGTTGAAGTTTTAACCCACGGTGTCTTTTTATTTAATTCACCCCTTACTGGAGCCTGATTGTTATCTGGTGCATGTTGTGGTGCCTGCTGTGGTGCCTTATCTTCCAATATTACTTCAACCACTGAGCCCTCATCTGATGTGTCAACACCTGTAACCTTTTCTGCTTCAGCCTCTATTTGTGTTTGATTTTCGACCATCAACTGCTCATCATCTGATGTGTAAGTGTCATTAGAGCTTTTTTCTTCTGCCTCCATAGTCTCTACTTGGGTCTTAATGAAAATATCCTGCAATGTAATTTTCTTCTTTTTATACCAGAGCTTCAGGAATTTCTTCTGCACATTAATATTGATAGTACCCACGGATTCCATCCAAGAATATCCCAAAACTACATCCATGTTATCCAGATATAAAATATAAAATCACCATGCAACACATACTTATCCATAGAAAGCTTCGAATCCTTATAAACTTGAACATCCTCATCATCAACCTGTGTGTTTTCAATGTGTTTTGCTGGCACTTGCAATTTTTTTGCCAAGTTGACATTTATGAGATTTTGCTTGCAACTCGGATTTATAGACACAATGATTTTCTCCTTCTGAATTAATCCATGAACTTGCAATAAGGATATACCAGTCGGAAATAACCCCACATGTTTCTCCTTATCTTGTTTTCTAGCCTGAGACCATTTGTCTAAAAGGACTCTTTCAAATTCTGCATCTAAAAGTTTGGGCAACTGGTTGTAGTCAAGTGAGAAATACCATTTGGTAGCCTCCTCTTTGAAACCAAGCCACACTAAATCCTTCCAATCTTTCCATATGTGAACTTTCTTTGTTTTATGAACTCTTCAATAGTAGGACCATTATCTTTCCCTATAAAATATTGCTTGCTAGAATGCATGAAGAGAGTTTTGAAAAAAATTCACTTACTTGGCGAAAATTTAAAGTGGCCACAATTTAGTCAATATCGCTCAGAATATTTATTATGACCTATTTTCGAAAATGAAATGACCATTTTGTATCTTCCCATGTGATAGAAATCCTGATCTAGGCACTGGAATTTCATATCCGCACTGCAACTCTCGCGCCGTCACCAAAAATTCTAAAAAAAGAGTTGATTTTAAATCAGCGATATCTCCCTCATCCGGACTCCAATTCAATTGATTTGTTTTTGGAAATTGGGTACTTTTTCACAAAGAATCCATATATGCAATTAGTTTTTTTCAAATTTTAAGCCAAAATGTACAGATCTGTGCGGCAAACTCGCTGCACTGAAAAAATGTCTGAAACACCACTGATTTTTAGATCAGTGATATCTCCTTCATCCGGACTTTGATTCGGCCGAATGTTTTTTTGAAATCGGGTATTTTTTCACAAAGAATCCAGATCTGCAATTAGATTTCGTAGATTTTTCCCCAAAACATACAGATCTGATCTGTAAACTCGTCGCCCCAGAAAGTTCCTGCAAAAATAATAAAAAATTCTCCACTTTTGCCCAAGAAAGTGCTCTGATACCACTTGTTATAGATTTGACCCAAAAATATAAGATAATAGAAATAGCCCAAAAATAATAAGATAGAAATAGATAGAAATGTTTTTTTATTGATAAAACCCTTAAGGTAGGGCAACGCCATCCAATCACGCCTTAAGGAAGGAGAGCACTCCACAAGCCATATGTTTGTTCATACAATATGCCTTGACATCTCTCAATGTGGGGTCTCTAGCCTCTATATAAGCCTCATACATACATTACCGGGTCATTACCATGGTTCCCTCAATACCATCTATCTAATACCATGGGCCCATTACATTATTACTAACTACTTGTGGTCC
>APFE031277400.1:0-20338 GCA_000404065.3 Pinus taeda | reverse complement strand
CCCCCCCCTCTCCCCCTCTCAGTATTATTTCCAACATACTCAAGCATTGTTTTGAAAGGCGATGATGCAATTGGAGAGTTCTACTTTGTTGCCTTGAAAAATAACTATCAATGGGGGGTAAAAGATGATCCATAGAGGGAAGAATTGTAGGATTAGGATTGTTTCCAAAATTATATTTATAGGCAAGTCAAGGAACTACTACAAAGGATTAGTGCAAGTGCAACCAAATTCTCATAATGCAAGGAATTTTTCATAATGTGATTCGATGCTCATTGGTGATCAGATAGTTGCAAATACTTATCGTTACATTCAGGTACAATTTGAGTTGCATTCTAAAGTCTCTAATTTCATTAATTGATAGTCCTTCTTGTGTCCTTGTCTCCCTTAATTTCATTTTGGTAGGATTGGAATGGGTTAAAAAATCAAGCATATCATTGAGTAAAATAGACACCCACATGTCACTACTTGTCACTGTGCATACTCTTTGTTTTTTATACAATTAGAAGTGAACAATATGATGTGTGCACAGCTAAAAATCCTAGCAGGCATGATGAATCCAGTCTTAAAATCGAAATCAAAACCAAGAATCATAAAATATCAATAAATTTGTGACACGGAGTAAAAAAAAAATAAAAGATTCTAGCCAACATTGTCTATTTAGTACAAGATACTACTAATATTTCATAATTTTCAAAGATGGTGGATGTCATGAAGATGTGCTCAATCAAAGTTACTAACTTGAAGATAAGATGGTTAGTGCAACTATTTACTTTAAATAGGCTAAATTTAGGTAATTAAAAAAAAATTTAAAATCACTAGAAACACCACCCCTATTTATTTTAAATAGGCTAAATTTAGATAATTAAAACAAGTTTGAAAATCAATAGAAACACCACCCCCACATCATTTTATTTCCAGTTGTACAAGATAATATTGAATAAAATTATGAGCACTTCCATTTAAATTGACCATACATAAAATAACAAACAAGGTTGATGATTTTAAAAGATATATCCATCTTTAAATATAAGATATGACAAGGATGGCTCATAATTTTAAAGGCTATATCCATCAACAACTATAAGATAAGAGCTAATGAGATGAGAAAAAGTTTGTCTTGATATAACATGTAAATGTCATATTACTTATAAGTCATGCATATTGTATCTTATTTTGCATATTTCAATTGTATAACTTCAATGTGGGTAATTTTTTACATTTAAATTGTCTTGAAATATGTATAAGTTACATTACACTAGCTTAAATCCACACACAAATAAAATATCAGAAATATGGTAGTGGAATGAGTAAGGATTTTCACATGGGTTTAAAATTTCCCCTTGGTTGGTGAAGAACCAATTCAATGCTATTTTTGGTGGAGTATTAAGTTATTAACCGAAACACCCGGATGCGGGTGACAACCATGATAGTTCTGACGATTAGATGGACCGACGGCAAGGGGATGGGACACATGGCCGCCTGCGTTCCATCCCATGCCAGCCTGAAACAAATTCATGACAACCTACAGATAGCATTAAATGGGTACTCTGACCAAGATCTATCCATCATTTGCAGATCAATGGACTCCATAAAACATATTCATGCTCCTCCCTCCCTACTCCATAGCATATGCCCACCTCAGGTAGCGGAGCCTTGCTCTTGCACTGTTACTGGAAGCCGATGCTGGTTGCTCAACTGTGTAGACCTTGGTAATGGTATCATTTCTCCGAAACCAGGCTTTGTAATCTGACTCTAGCTCAGAACTCCCTCTCTCATCCTCTGCCCAACCATTTAGCCAATTTCCCCACTGATAACTTTGCTTCGAACACTACCATGGCTCGCATCCATCATCGAATGTGTAGCAGAAGAGGGGGCTACCGTGGTGGTGGCGTTTTCCCTCCTGCAATGCCCAACCCAGACTCTGCCTCCCCCTCCCCTTCCCCAGACATCCATAATCCTTCTGGCACCTTCTTTTGCAGATACCTTGATACCCGCAGTGGCTGAGGACGCGCACAGCTCTAGGGGGCTAGCTGAAGAGACATTGCAGTCCATATAGCCAATTTTCCCCTCCCCCCTCACCCTGCTCCTCACTCAACTCAATTTCACTTTCGCGGCACCCTGAATCGGCCCATCATTATAGCCACTATCACCATCATTTTCTCTAAGGAAAATGAACCGTAGGATGCTTCACTGGAGAGCAATGGGGCGTAGCAGCGGACTGCTCACAGGATCAGAAGTGCCCATAACCAAGGCAAGCAACCAATGGACGAGGGTGTTACCACCTTGCTTGGCAAGGAGTCGAGTGGAAACCAACATGTTGCGGGAAGACACACATACTCCAGGAGGCCAAGTGGGAGACAGGTTCCACCCGCATGTAGCTGCTAGCAGCTCCGCTGGCCTTCAACCCGCTCATGGACTTCAGACTGACGCGTCAACGGAGGAAGATGATTGGTACCAATACACGTGTCACATCGAGGAGGAGCCTACCCCAGACGACTTATAGAATTGACACATGGCAGTCAGGTGTCACCCTTCTTCCAGCTGGGTGTTTATTCTACTGCTTGGTTATTTTCTGAAATGTTTTGTTCTATTAGAACTTTCCTGGTTATTTTTGCCATGATTGATATTTTTTGGTTTAAAAATGATAACCCATGTGTGGGTTTTTTTTTCCTTCACGGACTGGTTTCCCCATCGTTGGGTAAGTCGAGTTTTATTTTGATAACGGTTGTTCAGTACTGCTGAGGCTCGAGCCTCGATGTATTCATATTTTGTTTCATATTAATAGAATAGTTTTACTTAGAAAAAAAAAGTTATTAACCGAAGATAAAAAATTGTTAGTCTCTTAAATGACTGAAAAAGTATAATGTTATAGAAGTTACATTTCACGTAGCTATATCTACCCTGACGTAACTATAATATTTCAACTCCATTTTTTTATCTAGAAGTTACATTTCATGTAGCTATAGACGTTATATTTACGTGTTTTAGATAGAAGTTATATTTTACATAGCTATATCTACCCTGACATAACTATAATATTCCAACTCCATTTTTTCACACTTTTAAACATTTTAAAGATTTGTCTATTTTAGTGTGATTATGCAATTAAATAGTTGATATTGTTTAAGACATCTCCTATTTGCAACATTTTGAATTCTTAAGTTGGATCTTAGGAAGGTTTTTGTTACTACCGTATATCATGTTTTAAGTAGATGGTGTTTTATAATTCACCCAAGAGACTTTATGAGCAACCTTGAATTGCATGCTTGTTTCCATTATACATCTAATATTTGCAACCTTTTCCACGTGAAGAACCCAATAGCCGATGTTGAACATGAAGAAAGTACCTCAAAAAATGGGGAATATCAGATATTCTATTTCTACAGGGGGCTATATCCAAAGAAAGCAACGACAACTATCATAAATGGATTTTGTCGGGTTGTATTTAATGAAATCCCACTAGAATATGCTACTAAAGTAAATCAATTGATGAATTTGAAGCTTGAAGGTAGTGTTGAATAGGTGTTGCAAGGTATCTCTAACACTATCTATCTACATGATTCTAATGCCATGATATGGTGTCTCAATAACACTATTATCCAGTGACAGGTTCTAGATGTAGATAACTTTCTCATGTCCTACAGGTAAATCTTATCATTATATTTTTATGAAATCTCAGAATTTGTTCAAAGTTTGTCTCAGATAAGGAAATATTTATGTACCCTTGAATTTATCTATGTTGTAATAAGCTCAAGAATAAATTTGTCATTGCAAATAATTGGGATCTACCATGTAAGTTTACTCTACTACATGAAATTCTTGATATGTTAGATCCCAACTAGTTATGATTGAATTTATTTTTGTTGTAATCAGATTAAGAATAAAGTTTTCATTTTAATCACTGAAATCTACCATGTAAGATTTATTCACTACATGAAATTTTTTATTTGTTAGATCCCAACTTATTAGAATTATGAAGATTCCTCTCTCATGACAATATTTATGAATACTCTATTCTTGCTCAAAGAATTACATATTACAGAAAGGTGGAAAATAAATGAGATGCAACTGAATGGTTTCTATTTTAAAATGTGTGAGGGGACTATAAAATCATTTTCAATTACATTCAAATATTTTGGAGCACCCACTAAAGTGTTTCATTTTCCTCCTAGTTAATTCCATTTCTACTATCCCAATGCTTCTAGAAGTCCTTCTCCAAAGTGATATATTAACTATCTTGGAGGGAAATTGATTACTTGATTGGAATCCACAAATTATAATTTGATTAGTAGCAAGGGATGAGGAAAATTCATATTCTTCAATATATTCCTCAAATTAAAATCATATCAAATGATTGTCTTTATGTTTAATTGATACGACAATCACTCGAGTATTTGTTAGGATTTTGAGATCTTTTCCAATGAGTTGTTTTCTGAAAGTTATGTTCTCAATTAAAGAAATTAAAGAAAAGGTGAAAATAATGCAATGGAAGAATTTTCTTTTTTAGTGCCTAAGAATGCCTTGCTAATGTGAAGGGCTTGGTATTTTCTTGACTCAAAATTAGTCGCATTTGACTTCTTAGCATTTATTATAATTTCATTTATGTTGTGTTTATATTGCTATCATTGAATTTGGTGATCTACTGTGTGTGTAATAGGAATTAATAACTACTAAGATCTCTCAAAGGTGATATTGATGGATGACTAATTTTAAATGTCCCTACTTGACACTTTAGTATTACATGATCATGCAAAGAAATTATTAATCAATATTAAAGGGAATATTATTAACGTGCAGCATTTCTTGGCTTGTCATATAATTATTGCATTTTCGCCCCCAATAATATATTTGAGGCTACTTTTTGGTTGTTACTTGTGGAGATTCCCTTTGGCTCAAAAAAACATCGAGGATAAATGTCCATTGCATTGGCATTGGACATCATCAAAGACAAATTCACCAAAAATAGTAGATGACATGGAAGAAAGTGGCACAGTGAGTGGATAACCGCTAGAGAAACACTGAGGCACCATAATTTCTTGTGTATTTAGATTCACTCGAAATTAACTAGTCACAAAAAGTACCCTTTTTTCCAAATATTTTCATGTATACAGAAATACTAAAAACACAATTTCAGACTAATTATTCAAACTAATAATTATCTGATAGTCATAATTTATAATTAAATAACATAATGTGATTAATATTATAGGAGACAACTATAGGGTCTGACTGTGAGGGGCATTGTGACAGTATATGTACACTTCTCATTGTATTAGACAATCATCTCTCAGAGTGTGATATCCATCCAATGAAATGTACTCCTAGTGGCCATTGTGGGATTGAAATTTGTTCTTTTAGTGGACAAGTGCTAATATATTTTCTTAGGCCTTAGTGTCCTGCTTCCCTAAGGTTTTGACACTACTCATAGCTAGCACCTTCATTCAACCAAGTGAGGTACTCATCTTGGAAAGTTCAATCATTTTGTCTCCATAATCCAATATGATGTTGGATCAATCTCATGGTCCTAAAAAAGATAGGTCATAATAGCGAGGAAATTTTACCGTGGGCAAAAGAATATCCAAATTTAAGGAACATGACTCTTTTACAATAAGCAATAAGGATATTTTTTACACTGATCTTTTTTTTTCCATTTGTTTTCACAAGTTATATATTTCCTGATATTTTTAACATGTAACTTAGTTGGTATGATTGTGCCTAAGGTTTTTTTTAAGGTTGAATACTAAGTTCCTAAGGTGTTATTTTCTATGGTGACGTTTTATTTTCTTAGTTTATACAGGTCATCTAGCTGCATAGTGGCCACTATCGAATGCTAAGGTATATGTCATATAAATCTTTTATATTCTACTTTATTTTATATTCAAGTATTCATCGTCTTTCATATCTTATACTCTGCATTGTATCTTCTTTCATTTTCAGGAGAGGAACTCAATATTGATGGTAAGAAGCAGCAATTGAAGCAAGAGGAGAACAATAACACTGGAGCGACAAATGCAAAATGAGAGAGAGAATAAAATATGTCTAGTGATACCCTTGGAGCCAATATCTTGCATAAGTCACACTCATAGAGATTGATGGTGAAGCCTTCAGAGTTGGTGAATTCACTTGCAATGCTTTGGCAACACAATGATAATGTTTTGAAATGATGAAACAATATTTCATGTGTAAATTGTAGTCGAAACGATATTAAGTTGGAAACTCATGTTTTAATACTTGATATTTTATATAATGAAATTTATATGGTTGAAATTATTTTATTTGCACTTGATATTGTTTAGTCTTGTAATTAACATATGTAACTTTGCACTATCATATTAAATAAACATGCACATTGTATGACATTTTTTTAAAATTTAGTCACAAAATCATATAATTAATTTATGTTGATTAATAATGAACACATAAAATCAATCTACAACTACTAAATTAGTAGTTTATATTAATTAATGATGAACTCGAATAAAATGAATATATGACTAAATTAGTTGTTAATGATTATGAATGAAATTACATGAAATGAATAGAAACTACTAAATCAGTCATTTATATAATGAATATGAAAATACCAAAAAAGATAATTGTCTACTACAAATGATAAAATTTTTATTAAAATGTTGACTAAATTTTGCATATATAGGACTATTAGTAGCTAATTTACAGTATCTTATAACACGACTAAAATTTACTCATACTTCTTTGGTCATTAATTGGTTTCAAATGATGACTAAAATTTGCATATATATGACTATTAGTAGCTAATTTAAAGTAGCTTATAACACGACCAACATTTTGGTCATATTTCTTTGGTCATTAATCGGTTTTCTCGAGGATTCATATAGTAATATATTTTGTTGCATATTTGGTCATGAATTGCGACAATTAATGACTAAACCAATGAAAAAGTAATGACCACATTTATGACTAAATATACTACAAGATGGTAAAATTGAGGAAACCAAATAATGACTAAGCGAAAAATGACTAAACATTGGTCGCATTATAAGATACTGTAAATTAGCTACTATTGGTCATCAATAGAAAAAAGGTCATTTATATGCAAATTTTAGTTGTTTTTTTAGTAACTAATTAGTCACTTTGTACTAGTGCACAATGGTTTTGACAGGTATTCCCATCACTTCATTCCCATATGTTGAGGAGACAACTAAGTCACCTATGTCTTTTACATCTCAAATTCCGGTAAAATAGAATATTTTTTCTAGATACAAAGAAATCAAGAAGAAGAATGAAGCATTGAAGGCTAAAACATATTCAATGTTTTGGAAACAAACTGCCACTACTCAACAGAGGTTTCTATCTGCACTAGACACAGAGAAGGGGCAATTCCAAATGGCCTTTCTAGAACCTGCAGTTCGAGTTCCCAAAAGTGTTGAGGACTAAAAATACCTAATATTTTTATTTGATACTAAAAAGGCCCATGCAATTGATCAAATCAATTTTCATAAACAAGCAGGAAAAATTATCTACTCAACACTGACAAGTTCAGCCATGGCTTCTTCAAAATTGCAAACCTCCTTAAATAGTATGCATTCACAATTAAATATGGAGTGAATGTCATCTTGGGCCAAAGACACAAGAGCTAAAGCTTTGGAAGATTTAGTGATAAAGCTAGGATATGATCCTCATAAAATCAAATCAGTTAAGGAGATAATCACGAATAAATATGAAAATATTCAAGCTCTGAGAAAACAACTCAAGCTTATAGCCATAAAGCATCCTCAGTCTAAAGAAGTAACTAATCTGGAGATAGAAAAGGAAAAACTGTTCAAACTAATAGTTGAACAAAACACTCAAATTCGGAAAATGGAGGCAGACATGTAGGTTTTTTTTAAAAGAGAAGGAACAATTAGCAACTATAGGTACATCAACATAGAAAGAAGTACAACATACAACAAAGATACCCATTTTAGATTCTTCTGAATGGTTGGTCAAAGCTTTGAGAGAAATATCAATAACAAATAGGGAAAATGAGAAGTTACTGGCAACACTGACAAAGATGGAGGAAAATAAAATTAAAGTTGATAATGCATATCTAGCAGAGGTGTAGATAAATTTCAAGTTGGCCAAGCAAATTGAGAAATATGAAAACCAATATATAAAAACTCAAATGTTAGCAGAGGCCAAGGAAAGTATATGGCATAACATAAATGCCAATATTACAAATTGTGGCCGTCATATCAAATTATTTTTTAGCAGGAGGAGCTAGTACAAAGGATCAAAGTAGAAGTTGAGTAGACAAAATCTAAGATTGAGAACAGACTGGGGGAAGCACATAAAATTATTAAAATTATGAATTACAAGACTAGGTATGAGTTAGAAGAAGTCCAGATTCAAGACAAAACAAGCACAATTATGGAAGTGAAGAGTGTTATGACAAAGAATAACCTCATGATACAGTTGGAGAATAAGTGCAAAGAGTTTGAGTTACAAGGAAAAAGATTTAATAGAAAAACTAATGTATTGCTAGAAAAGTGACTTGCAAGTATGAAAGCCTCTAATGGAAAATTGATTCCATTGGAGAACTATCAAGACTAGTTATGCAACATAGTTGCGGATACTTCCAAATTCACCAAGGTCATAGGGACAATAATTGGAGAGGTTTTACTGGAAGGACTACAACACGACCTCTACATACAACATGAATTCCATCATCTATTTCTCAGTAAGCCAACTTTTTAGAAATATACAGAGGTAGATGAGAAATTTCGAAGCATGATAAATTTTTCCATTCCCAGTGAAGAGAGGTGGGATAAATTGTTGGAGCTTGTTGAATAAGGGTAAATAGGGATCCTACAAATTGGGGAGAAGGTAACCAGAATAAGCACAAAAGTAGCTACAGTCAACAACAATTCTCCTCAAAGTCTGGACAAAACATCAGAAATAGTCCAGATTTCCTGTTACTTGGTTTTACTTTTGAAATATCTACATTATTTAAGTAGATATTAATTTGTAATAAATTTTGTTTTGAATTCAAAATTAATTCGAGACATGCTCTATAAATATTTTGCAAAAAAAAATAGAAAGGGTTGGATTATGCAAAAGAGAAGATCTCTTCTTTGATTGTAAGCAGTGAAATATATTTTGAAGTAATCAATACAGTAATTCAGAGGCAGTTTGGTTTCAGGATTCTTATGTCAAGAAAATGGTGATGTTCCCTTCTTTGTAAAGTTATTTTTCTTTCAAGTTCCACATGGATTTTCTTGCTTTATTGTTGCAATAATATTCAGAGTTGAATTTACTTATGGTACTCTGCTCTGGCTTGTTTAAACAATCCTAAATGTTTTCTTTTTGATATTAAGTATAGAATTCATTTGTGTATGCTCTATATTTAATTGATCCTAATTCTTATTCATCTCATCCACACCACAATATCTCTACGAGATCCAGGAGTTTACCTACCTCGCACTATTTTCTCTCCTCTATTAACATTAAATCAATTGTTAAAGATTTGATGACTCCATGCCCAATGGACTTTTCTTTCGTTTTATAACCAAAACTTTAAAAACCTATCTTAACCTTTCATAACTAGCCTAAGATATAAATAATAATATTAAAATCATACAGAGAGAGCCCTTTCTAAAGCTGGAAGGGCTAGATCCCAACTTTAAAAGTGGTTTGCGGTTGCCTTTGTAGTTTTTCTTTTCAGCTTAGGAAAATTACAAAGCGTTAAGATTTTGGTGACCATGCTCAGGAATTCCTCCCTAGTAACCTTGATTACAAAATCTTAAACCTATTTCCTATGGGCGATAGTGAGTTAGGAAATATTTAGGCTGAATTCTTCACCCAGAAGTTGTGTTTTTACCTAGCTATGACAAGTTCCCTTAGAAATATGGCTCCTAGAAAGATTTATACTAGATCAAATCTAGATCCTAATCCTCCTGAAGTTGTGAATGATCCTGAGAAGTTAATTAAGAAAAAGAACCTTAGAGAAAGTCAAGCAAGCAATAACCCTCTGCTCAGGTCTCACTCACTCCCTGAAAGATTTCCAACACTTGAGGATATAGACTTTGATCTGTCCTTTGAATTTAGTCTTTTTAGAACCAAATCAGAAAGTTTTGTCCCAGAAATAGTCTTTGATGAATCCATTTTGAAACCTCATATCTCAGCACATAAGTCTGTCATTTTAGATTTTGTTAAAGACGTTGTACATTAGTTTGAAAAGCTTGAAGATCTAGTAACCCAATTGAATAAGGCTGCTCAAAAACAAATTGTAGTTCACAAACTATCGTTTCTTCTTCTACCTCATCATTGACCTCCCCTGTGATTTCTGTTTTTTCCACTATCCCTATTTAATCTCTTATTCATACTCCTTATATAGAAACTTGGAAAGTCATAGTTCCACTTCCTTTACCACCCCCAAGATCAAGCACAACTACAGTTTCATCCTCCTCTCATATTCCAATCATGGCAGCTTATTATGCCCCTTTGATTTTGCAATGACCACTAAATTCTATGCCATAAATTATTCACAATGCATGCCACAATTTGATGGCACTGGGCCCACTACAACTTAGCGATGAATGATTTTGCAGACCTAGAAGAGGTTGATGATGGTGATGTTCGAATAAGGTTGTTTTTTCAAAGTTTGACTGGTGAAGTAAGAAAATGATATAGGGGATTAACAGCAGGTAGTATTTCCAAATTGCACCAATTTCACCAAGTTTTTCTTTCTCATTGGGAGGTTAAGAAGAATCCACTTTAGATTCTTGCAGAATATGAAACTTTAAGAAGAGTTCCAGGAGAGTTAGTTCAAGATTATTCAGATAGATTCAACAACCTTTATAATTCTATTCCGATAGAAATAAAGCCTCCTCCGGGATTGAATTTACTTCGATATCCAGATGGTTTTGATGCTGACATGGCCTATCAGTTGAGAGAAAGAAATCCAACCACTTTAGAGGAGATACAAAAGGATGTTGTTAGTGTAGAGGCCAATCTTCTAGCCAAGAAAGCCAAATTGAGGGTTGAGAAGAGGGTGACTATTAAAGAATAACATCCTTCATCATCAAAGATGAAACTAGACACTTTGGTTAAAACTATGGAGAGAATGATGGAAAGAATGACTTTCACAGATAGAGCTCCATCAAGAGAACCACAACGGGGTCTTCAAATCAGGAATCTAAATTTTAGAATGTAGTAGCCCCAAATTGAACATAGATAGCCAAGAAAATTATGCTAAGGAAGAAAATGAGACATTAGAAGACCCAGGAGAAAATCAGATCAATCTCTTTGGAGAAGGAGAAATAGATAATGGTTTCTTAACAAAAGAGGAAAAATATTTGTTCTTATTATAAAAACAATATGTCATGCCTATAGAATCAAAAGATTACAGAAAGGGCTATCAAAACGCCATTATGGAAGTTCATAAACAGTATAATCTAAGAAGTAAGAAAGTTGGGTATAACCAAATCCAAGTAGCCCCAGAAGACCAAGATAAAACCACCTTTACCTACCCATGGGGAACTTATGCTTACCAAGTACTACCCTTTGGATTATGTAATGCTCCTGCAACATTCCAAAGAGAAGCATTAGACATTTTTTCTAATCTAATTCATGATTGTGTGGAAGTGTATATGGACGATTTTACAGTTTATGGAAATTCTTTTGAAGAAGCTCTTAAAAATTTGGAAAATTTTCTCACTAGATGTAAAGAGGAAAATCTCGCATTAAGGCATGATTTTGTTTTATGATGTTTACTAAGGGAATTGTTCTAGGACACCATATTTCAGGAAATGGAATTAGAGTGGAAACATCTAAAGTAGAAGTTATTTCTAAATTATCAATTCCAACCTATCAACAAGATGTTAGAAGTTTTCTTGGTTTCACTGGTTATTATAGAAAAATTTACAAAATATTCATCTCCACTTTTCAAGCTACTCACGAAAGACTGTGAATTCAATGGGAATTCTGATTGCCAACAGGCCTTTGAGTCATTAAAAGAGAAAATATTTGAAGCACTCATTCTTAGAGGACCAAATTGGAAATTATCTTTTCATATTTCGACTGATTCTTCAAGTGTGTCTTTAGGAGTTGTACTAGGACAAAAATACTTAACTCCATATGCCATTTATTACACTAGTAAAAATTTGACTCCTGCAGAGTTAAATTATATTGTCACAGAAAAAGCGTTTTTAGCTATTGTTCATGCCATTAATAAATCAAACATTATATTACTCACTATGAAACTTTTATACATACTAATCATTCTGCAATTAGATACATAATGAATAAATCAATTACTAATGGCAGAATCACTAGATGGTTATTATTTCTACAAGAGTTTAACAATACTATTTTGGATCGACCTAGAAAACAAAACACAGTTGCTGACTTTTTATCAAGGATTCAAAATGATAACAATGATATGCCTGTAGAAGATAATTTTCATGATGAATATCTTTTTGCAGTATCTACTAAATCTCCATGGTTTGCAAATATTGCTAACTATTTGGCTACAGGAAAATTACCATCATACTTGTCTCCTCAAGAAAATAGGAAGGTAATTCAAATTAATCTTATTCATGGATAAATGAAGAATTGTATAAAATAGGTCTAGATCTAATCATCTGAACGTGTGTGAGAGAAGATGAGGTACTAGAAATATTGAAAGCTTGTCATGATGAGCCATGTGGAGGACACTTCCCTGACAAAAGAACTTCTTACAAATTCCTTCTCTTAGGATACTATTGGCCTTCCCTTTTTAAGGATGCCAGGGAGTATATTAAGATATGTGATAGTTGTCAAAGGATGTCGAAACATGTTCCTTGTGATGAGATGCCTCTACAACCTCGAGTACTTATTGAGCCTTTTGAAAAAATGGCTCTGGATTTTGTTGGTCCAGTCAATCCATCTTCAAAAAAAAAAAATTACATTCTTGTTTTCACTGATTGTGTTTCAAAATGGGTAGAATTTAAAGCACTCCTTTCTTCTACTAAAAATGTTGTATTTTCGTTTCTTTTTTACGATACCTTTACCTGTTTTTATGTTCCAAGAGAAATTGTAACATATCAAGGTACTCAATTTACATCCAAATTGGTACAGAAGACAATGAAGGAATAAAAAATCAAACATAAAAATTCTACTCCATATCATCCTCAAGAAAATGGACAGGAGGAGTCCACCAATAAAGTCATTGAAGCAATTCTCACCAAAACTATGCATCTGCATAGAAGATATTGGGCAGAAAAGCTTCCAAAAACTTTATGGGCATACCACATGGAGAAACACTACAAGACATACTCCTTATGATCTTTTCTATGGAAAACGAGTCTTTTTTCCTATTGAGTTTCAAGTTAAAACTTTCAAGATAGCAGTCAAATTGAGCCTTGATCTTTTAGAAGCACAAAAAGAAAGAATGGAGAAACTAAATGAACTTGATGAGATAAGATAAAATGCAATCCAAACTAATCTAGTTCAACAACAAAGATCCAGATGGCATGACAAATATATCAAAGAGAGAAAATTCCAACCAGGAGATTGGGCATTACTGTTTGATTCAAAGTTCAAATATTTACAAGGGAAATTTAAAACTCATTAGCTTGGACCTTATGAGATTGAAACTGTCTTTGACAATGGCGTAGTCAGGATCAAAACTACTGATGAAGAAAGGATCACTTTTCTTGTGAATGGTCATTGACTTAGAATCTATCATAAGCCATTGAAGGAATAATTTATCAAATATTTACAAGATAATATTGATTTAAAGTTTGTAAAGATGGATTTTCCTTCTTCTCCAACTTCATCTTCATAAAAATAAATCCTTTTTTTTTTCTGAAAAATAGAATAAAAATAAAAATGTATAAACTTGAAAACCAACAATGGTTGGCATATTTATACAAAAAAACTATGGTGAAAATCAATTCTTGAAACCTTAAATTTTCTTCACATCTGTTCTAAACCCATTTTATTTATGTCCCACTCTTTTCTTTTTCAAAATAAAATAGCTACATAATTATTGAGCTTTTGTAGCTTTGACAGATTTTTGCAGCCAATTTGACAGAGATTTCTGATGGAATAATTGAAAGAGTGATTGACTCCCTTCACTACAAGGGACCTAAAGAAAACACAAAGGACAGCAACCAAAGGTTAGAAAGAAATAATTCAAAGGTATGCAATTCTTTAATTTGATAATAGGGATCAAAACATTAATTGTATGAATTATATAAACATCATACTACCAAATTCAAAATCATCATTACTAAACATTGATAATATCATTTCAAATTGGATCTAGTCCACCATTCACTCCCCATCATTATACCTATGCTCCAACCCACATCCTAATTTTTATTGATTCAATCGCCTAAATCATGCTCTTTCATTCTCTCAATGGATATATTATATCACATTTCTTCATATCCTTACCACTCACACTCCCATCATTCACACTCTCATCCTCATTACTCTGAAACCCTCATATCCTATCAAACAAATAGTCTTGAGACAAATCTTCTCACTCATGGGAGTTATAGTCAGAACAGAACCACCAGGAAGAAAATTTTTAGAAGGATATCCATAGACAAGGGGATTGTTGCAGAAAGCGCAGTGCTTGGAGTTTGTGGAGAAATTTGATGGTTTCCACAAGGAAGTAACCAAGTCCTTCGCTAGAGCCTTTGATGGAGTGGAAGTCGAGATAGGGGACATAAAAATTACATTGACATAATCCTTTGTTGCCGAAGCTACTGGATTGCCTTGAATTGGAGAAAAAATGGTTTAAAAATAGAGGTATTGAGAAAGAAGATTGGAAAGTTTTCCCGAAGAACCCCAGCATGGACACCACCATTTTCAAGAAGGGCATCCCGAGCACAACATTAAATATTAAGTGGAGAAATTTTCTTATGATAATTCAAAAATTTGTTACTTGCAAAGGGAGGTGGATGCATGTTTTTCTATCATATCCAGTTGCTGATGAATTTTATTGACGATAATGAAATAAATCTTCCATATTTCTTTCTTAATAGTTTAAGAAAGATGTCAAGGAATGTCCAAAGGAAAATTCAGTTTATAGAAAACACCATGTATCACCATGATTTCATTAAAATCCTTGTTGAATTTCATCTTAAAATTATGGGTGATAATTGGGAAAGCCTTTTAGTGAGGAACTATTTTAAGGAAGATAACCAAGAACAAGCAAGCAACAACAAAGCCAAAAGAGGGAGAAAAATAAAAATTGAAGAACTAGTGGGACAAGAACAGCCAAGCAGCAACAAGGCTAAGAGAGGGAGAAAAAGAAAAAATGAAGGACCACTAGAACAAGGACAACAACAGTCACAGGAGTAGTCAGAGGATGACATTCCTCTTACAAAAATTTTAGAGAATATGAACAAGAAGGATGTTAGAAGAAAGAAAGTAAAAATTCAAAAGCCTCCTGTGACAATCTTAAAAAGAAGTACCTGACTCAATCCAACAACAAAAGAATGGCCTACAAAAATTATGGAGCATATCGACTTAGAAGCAGAGGAAGATTCAAGGGTTTCTCTGCTAACTTTGATCACACCTCCTCAGAGTCCAAGCCAAAGAACACCTGAAATTGATCCTTTACAGCAGGAAATTTATGATTATAATGAGTCTCTCGAGAAAATATATGTGGAAAAGATATCAACTTCAAATCAAGAAGAAGTCCAGTTTAGTAAACCACAAGAACCTCCAGTAATAAATGCTTTAAAACAATAAGTTTTCGAGCTGGAGACACTAAACAGGTACTTTCAAAAGGAGAATCAAACCCTAAAGGCGCAGAGTGAAATACAAATGGCTAAGAGTGACAATAGCCTTTTACACTTAAGTCTGTGGTATAAGAAAAACAAGACGTTGAAGCAGAAAAAGAGAGTTCTACAAAGGTAAGTCATAAATCTAAAGTACAAGATTCTCATGAAAAATCCAAGGATGGCAGTGGGTGGAAAGAAAGGGAAAAAGATGAATTTGGATGTAGTTGCAGAGGTTTCAAAAGAAATGCAACAATTAAACATGAGACATCAATTTTGTGTTTTGCATGAGGACATGAAAAGACCTCAGCATGGGGGAGTGTAGAGTGTAATGATTGTTTTGTTTTTGATACCATTTCCATCCATTTTTCATCTTTTCATCATTTATATCAACTCAAATAAATAGTAAAACTATATATTTTAACATGGTAAGGTTCTCAGATGTCTTATTTTTTATATTTATTAATGTGCCTTATTATTTAAGTTAAATATTGTAATAGCTACGAAATTAACATGAATTTGTAGTTGTTTCATGATTCTGCAGCTATCTCCTTGGTTTGTGGGATTCCTGTACGCCAGCCAAGAAAATAAGCACATGGGAAGATAGGGATTGATCTCCTCCTATTCGCCCGAGCCAAATCATCAAGGAAATCAACCAATGGTGCAGTCAGTGAAATAGGTCAACGCGTGGATGAACAGAGTAGCGAGAGTTCAAATCAATCATGACTCTCCAATTTCCTTTCCAAATAGAAAATCGTCGAGAAACATTAAATTCTTTGTTATCATATTAACATTTAGATTAGGATTTTTTTTAAGCTTTTAAGGAATGAAAGTCTCAATCTGTTGAGCGTGAATGTTATATATATAACTCTATAAATAGAAAACAACACGCGGACATATATGTAATTCTTAATTGACAATTTTAAGTTCCATAGCTTTGTTGCCTTTTAATTGAAGAAGAATTCTCATCGATATCATGCGTAGTTAGTTGTTGATATAAAGTCTTAAAACTTGTGTTTTATGGAGGGCCCTTATAGACAGTCAAGGTTCATTTTCTTATTATTTAAGTTAATATTGTAATAGCTATGAAATTAACACGAATTTGTAGTTGTTTCATGATTCTACAGCTATCTCCTTGGTTTGTGGGATTCCTATACGCCAACCAAGAAAAGAAGCACATGGGAAGATAGGGATTGATCTCCTCCTATTCACCCGAGCCAAATCATCAAGGAAATCACCCAATGGTGCAGTCAGTGAAACAGGTCAATGCGTGGATGAACAAAGTAGCGAGAGTTCAAATTAATCACGACTCTGCAATTTTCTTTCCAAATAGCAAATCGTTGAGAAATGTTAAATTCTTCATTATCATATTAGCATTTAGATTAGGATTTTTTCTAAGCTTTTAAGGCATGAAAGTCTCAATCTGTTGAGCGTAAATGTTACATATATATAACTCTATAAACAGAAAACAACACGCAGACATATATGTAATTCTTAATTGACAGTTTGAAGTTCCATATCTTTGTTGTCTTTTAATTGAAGAAGAATTTTCATCGATATCATGCATAGTCAGTTGTTGATATAAAGTCTTAAAACTTGTTGTTTTATGGAGGGCCCCTACATACAGTTGAGGTTCATTTTCTTATTATTCAGTTCAGTTCATTTCATTTTTTATTTCCAGAATTGCATTATTGTAGTTTCATTTCTTTGTGATAACTTGTCTACAGTTTTTCATTTGCTATGTGTCAATTTCAAATAATTTGTATGTTTTCTAAAATAGGACTATGTACATAATATCCTTCTTTTCATAAGTAAATATGTTTGTTTAGATCACATTCTTTCTAATTTTATTTTTATTATTTCAAGTAAGATTGTTAATAGCAGTGCATAGATCTTAACATAGATTTCTTTATAAATTTTATCCTTGAATAGAAGTAATTCTTTTTAGAGTAAAAGTAATTGTCTTTCTAAAACATTAGTTTATGTAGCTCTGTTTTTATCATTTTACTAGTAACTAACAATAGTTAGTTAAAGAGGATCATGATGGGTTGTCTTACTTTCCTTTTCAAGACTTGATTGTAGAAATTTAATGGTAAATCTTCAGTTTTAATTAGGAACATAGGAACAAAGAAAATACTTAAAACATCCACAATCATTATCTTAATAATCTCAAAAAGGCTTCTAGCGTATATAATGCACTTGCACTTCACAAGTTTACCAACCCCAGTTGTTAGGAACAGGATCCCCCAAGGACATTTTTTGGACTAAAATCCCATGTTTTGGGTCAAATTTTGTAGTAAAATTGTAAAGTCTCTGCATTTTGTGGTCACGGAGCGCAACGGTGTCATGAGTCATAAAGGGTTGTCCGTAAATTTTTGTAAAGTAAAGTCGGTTGTAAAAGATATACCCATGGTTTTCGGATCATGGGATTGTATAAAAAAGAGCGTAGGTAGAGGCTCTATAGCTGAGTGCGTAGAGGCCTAGGGAGGAAGTCCGCAGCTGAGTGCGCAGACCCCTGCAGCTGTGTGCGTAGGGCAGATAGAGTCTGTAATCATCTAAAGATATCAATAAAGAGAAGTATTCTACAAAATCTATGTCTTTGTTTCCCATTAATGCATCTTGTCATATTGCGTATGAATTTCATTTATAATACTTATGTGATGTGCAAATGTATGTAATTATGTTGGATCATTGAACGCAAATAAAGATATCTGTTTACGTGGTGCTAACTGTTGTAGGTTTTAGCCCCGTACAGAAATTACCTGCATATGAATTCTAAAACAAATAAAATGAACAATGCGAGAGCATAACACATACAACACATATACACAGAGATTTCCCCATGGACCCCAAAACCAAGACTACCAACTTGATTTTTCATTATATTCCTTTCAATGTTACAATACATATTTATACATGCCGAAGCATCCAATACCATGGACCGAAAACCATTGCATCTAAAACCATGGACCGAAAATGATAGGTAGGTCCACCCAACCTAATATAGGGTCCAAAACAAATTTCCCGGGGCACTGCCCTGGACCCTGGGCTACCCGCCCCACTCAAACCCCCCGGACAGGGGGGGCTGCTGCCCCCCCTGTAACCTCCTTGCTGCATAATCGATGCAACGAAGGGGGGCTCCGCCCCCCTTTTAACCCTTGGGATCACTACGTAGGTTAGTCATGGAAAGAATATAACACAACCCAACATTGTCTCACTTGTTGTTTTCATTCCACAGGGGGGCACAGGAGAGCTTAGTCTTTTTTCCAGCCCTGAAACACCCATTGTTTCTATACACCAGGAGAGCTTCTCAGATCTCATAGATTTTGTCAATGCATCTACAGTATTCTTCAAAGTGTCCACCTTTACCAACAACACCTTTTTGTCTTCTATCATATCCCTCACAAAGTGATACTGAACATCAATGTGCTTTGTCTTTAAATGATAAGCAGGGTTCTTTGCCAAGAAAATTGCACTTTGGCTATCACAGTCCATCCTTATAGTTCCCTGAACTAACCACATACTTGAATACAATCTTTGCAACCAAACTACTTCCTTGCTTGCATAAGTGGCTGCCATGTATTCTGCCTCTGTAGTTGATAGTGCCATTGAAGATTGTTTCTTACTCATCCAATTGACTACACCTCCAAATAGGTTAAAAACATACCCACTTGTAGATCTTCTCTTATCCAAATATCCAGCCCAATCTGCATCAACAAAGCCACGAATATCCAGAACTCTGTCCAATCTTGGTCTTCCTTGGTAGCACAAACCATAATCACTAGTGCCACGTAAATACCTGAAAACCCGCTTCACTGTTGTCCAATGCTCCTTCCCTGGTTTTGACATAAAACTACTCAATACTCCCACTGCATGTGTAATGTCTGGCCTAGTACATACCATCACATACATCAGGCTACTGACTGCACTTGCATATGGAACATGAGACATGTCCTCTTCCTCTTCTTGTGTCTTGGGACACTGTTCAGCAGATAACTTTACACCTATAGGAATAGGAACCTCCACCTGTTTACTATCCTGCATATTAAATATCTGCAGTAGTGCCTTAACATACTTCCTTTGGTTTAACCAAAGCTTCCTCATTATCTGATCTCTTTTAATTTCCATGCCAAAAATATAGTTTGCAACACCAAGATCTTTCATGTCGAATTTGGAGGACAATTGGGTCTTCAAATCTTGGATAATTTCTTTGTCATTTTCAACCAGCAACATATCATCCGCATACAAGACCAGATAAATAACACGATCAATGATTAATTTAAAATACACACAGTGATCTGTTTTTCTTTTGGTGAAGCCAAGTCCCCACATAAATGTATCAAATTTCTGATACCACATCCTTGGTGATTGTTTTAACCCACACAGAGACTTCTTTAACTTGCATACTAGTTCTTTCTTACCCTTCACCACAAAGTCTTCAGGTTGCTTCATGTAGATCTCTGCTTCCAGATCCCCGTGAAGAAATGTTGTCTTCACATCCATCTGTTCTACCTCAAAATCAAAAGTGGCAGCAATAGATAAAAGTAATCTAATAGAAGTTACCTTGGCAATAGGAGAAAAAATTGTTGAAAATAATACTG
>APFE031277395.1:5954-25585 GCA_000404065.3 Pinus taeda | reverse complement strand
CCCATCTCTCTCTCCTTCTCTCTCCCCATACCTCCCCCTTTGTCTCTCCTTCCCTTCCTATATCCCTCTCCCCCTCCCCGCCTCTCCCCCCACATATCACTACCTCCCCCTCTCCCTCACCCAATCCTCCTCTCATCCCCATCGCCCACTCCTTTTCTCCCCCTCCCATCACTCCACCTACCACCCCTTTTCTCTCTCTCCCTCTCCCTCTCTCTATCTCTCCGACTATCTCCATATCTCCCCCTCTCCATCTCCCTTTCTCTCTCTCTCTCCCTTCACCTCTCCCTGACCCTATCCTCATCTCCCTCTCCTCCTCTCTCCTCCATGTCCCTCTCCTCCTCTCTCTCTCTCATTGGCTCTCTTCCCTCCCATCCCTTCTATCTCCTCGTCCCTCCCCATCTCTGTCTCCCTCTGTCTCCCCATCCCTCCCCTTTTGTCTCTCCCTCCCTTCCTCTCTCCCTCTTCCGATCTCTCCCTCTCCTCCTCCATTTCCCTGCCCCTCTCCCACACTCTTCCCCTCCCACTATCCCTCCTCCACTCTCTCTTCATTTCCCCCTCTCCCACACTCTTCCCCTCCCACTATCCCTCCTCCACTCTCTCTTCCTTTCCCTCTCTCCCACACTCTTACCCTCGCACTATCCCTCCTCCACTCTCTCTTCCTTCCCCCCTCCCACTCTCTCTCTCCCTCTCCCCCTCTCCCTCTTTGTTCCCCTCCCACTACCTCCCCACACCTATCTCTACCTCCCCCTCTCCCTCAAACAACCTAATTTAGGATGTCATTTAACAAAAAAAAAAACATAATCATGGGTATCTTGATCGTGTCATTTAACACATATAATCCACATCATGCAGCAAACAAAAAGATCTTATGAATTGGAAATGAATAACTGTGATATTATTTAAGAGAGACAATCATTATATAAGTGTGTATTTCACGTGCCTTCGCTACTCATTAGAGTGTTTATTTGCTAGAGACATCGACTCCATGCATCGCTGGGTTGGCTTTCATACATTCATTCGCTGATCTTCTTCATCGAATTCAGATTTAAGTAACATTCGTTCTGACAAAACAGAAGTACACACCGGTAGGCATAGAGTCACACAAGAAGCACTTCCACTTCAGACGAGACATTTTACTACAAATGCAAATGAAAAAAGATCTAGGCTATTCTCCATGAAATGCTACACGGTACAGACACCCAACACAGACGCAATTTAGACAGAAACAGAGGAACCAACAAAGAGTTAAAGGAACGGATCCCAGGCCATCGCTCATGTATTTAAAAAAAACTATGATCTGTTGAAGGAGCTGATCCTAGGCCATCCCTCCTGTATTTCAAAAGAGTTGTTATCCGTTAAAGGAGCGGATCAACGTCTAAACGGAAAAGCCTCAGATGATACTTTTCAGGAAGTCATCTATCCACGTAGGGGTAAAAGTGGAAACCAAGTCATCTATACATTTCGGTGCAAAATTGGAATGTTCAGAATTCAAATTGAATTTGAATTTAAAACGGAATCTTTGATAGTCGCTAATGTAATTGATGGTATTTATTTCTTTACCTTCAATAACAAAAAAAACATGAAATTCTTTTCTTGAGATTCTCGCGCAAAGCATTTGGGTAAAAAATTGAGATTCTTTTCAAGAGAGCGGATCAACGTATATAACGAAAAAGCATGAGATGCTTTTCTTGAAATTCTCGTGCAAAACAGCTGAGTAAAAAATGGAAACTCTTTTCAATACAGCATCAACGTATATAACGAAAAAGCATGAGATGCTTTTCTTGAAATTCTCGTGCAAAACAGCTGAGTAAAAAATGGAAACTCTTTTCAATACAGCATCAACGTATATAACGAAAAAGCATGAGATGCTTTTCTTGAAATTCTCGTGCAAAACAGCTGAGTAAAAAATGGAAACTCTTTTCAATACAGCATCAACGTATATAACGAAAAAGCATGAGATGATTTTTTTGAAATTCTCGTGCAAAGCAGTTGGGTAAAACATTGAGATTCGTTTCAAGAAATTCTCGTCACATTCCGTGCAAATTCTCGTCACATTTCGTGCAAATTTCGAATGTTCACTCAAATTTGGAATGTGTTTGAATTTCTTTGATACTCGGTAAATGGTAAATATATATAGTTTATGAAATAATCTTGTCACAAGTTTTTTTTGGTCATATCTTTTTTGGAATGTGGTTTAATTTCAATTTGAATTTAAGGTGGAATTTTTGATACTTCGTAAATACATTATTTTATCTAAGAATTTTGAGGAGATTGAACTTGGAATGTGGGAAGTCTAAGGGGAGATTTTTCATCTCCACAGATGCACAACTAATCTCACTTCACTAATGAGGAACCTTAGGGACCTAGCTTAAAGCCTGACAAGGATCTTTCATCTCCATGGATGAACAACTACTATAAGTTCACTAATGAAGAACCTCGGGGACCTAGCATACAATTTTATATACATTATAAACATGAAATAAATTTTATAATATTAATAAAATAATCACAACCCATTATGCCATTTAAAGTGCAATTTTAAAACCTAAAAATATAAACATAAATTCTAGCAATTTTTTATAAATCATATATTGTAACATTATATTTTTGATAAAGTAATAATAACACAACCCATTCTGCCATTTAAAGTGCAATTTTAAAATCTAAAAATATAAACATAAATTCTAGCCATTTTTTATAAATCATATATTGTAACATTATATTTTTGATAAAGTAATAATAACCTTGCAATATTTAAATGTATGTTAAATAAATATACACTTTCATATTTAGAAATAGGAAGATTTACATAAAAAATAATAACCAACATAAATTAAATAACAAATTCATATTACCTTACACTAAAAATATATATTTGATGATAAACAGATTGCAGTTTTATAATAAAAGACAAATAAATAAATATATGATTATAAAAAATACAAATTTATAATATATATGTATGTAAGTAAATAATTTAAAATATATACAATGTGATTTTTTTATATATAAAAAAGACCATGAGAGCATTCACTATATTTTTTGTTTAAATTATTCATATTAAAAATAATAATAATAATAATAATTTAATTGTAAAAACAAAAAGAGTAGAGCATCTAGGGATAATAATAATAATTTACTTGGAAAAAAAAACCAATAGAGAATCTCGATATAATAAAATAAATGGAGTTAAAACAAACTAAACTAATAATGGAGAAACTATTAAATGCGGTAAATACATAATTACTCCATTTGTAAAATCAATTTAACAAAGTTTAGGGAGGTTCGAGTGCGAACTCAATTAGTCTGGTTTGAGACTTGACTACAATTCGAAATGACAATTTCTCAATTGAGTCTTGCCTTAGGAGAAGCTGATGGACGGAACGAAGTTTTTAAGGACGGAAAGCATTGGAGTAAGATCTGTTAGTGTTCTTACTGGCAACAATTTGAAATCACAATTTGAAATCACAATTTCTCATCCAAGTATTTCTTCAACGAGGACTTTTTCGTTCATTCTTCTTGTTATAATAAAGGGTGAGATCAGACCAAAACGAAATACTTCGCGAAATGCTGAAGAAATCATTCTTGTTGTTATAATAAAGGGTGAGATCAGACCAAAACGAAATACTTCGCGAAATGCTGAAGAAATTGTAGAATTGAACGGACTAGGGTTTTTGATGGATTTCAATAAATGCTGAACTGAAATAAAAAATTATTGCATGAAATATAGTGAACATAGATAAAAACGAGCTTAAATCAACAAATAAACTGAAATCAAAAAATCTTTTACCGAGATAACGAAATGCCACCTAAAATAAGAAATCTACGTAAAATCAGAAATCTACGTAAAATCTTTTACCGGTAGATTTCTGGAAGGACCAATTTCCGCTCCACCAACAATACAATTGAAATCGTTTGGCAGGGTTTATGAATTCGCTTGCCCTTGATTTTTTCAGCTCGAGCAACAATGACCTATTGTAAGATAGGAAGCCTTCGATTAATGTTTTAATTCTCAACTCTCAAAGAACATTATATCGCTTGGCCAAATAAACACAGCTCCACAGAATGAATGAATAACTAGCGGTGAGGCCTTGCAGAAGCCTAATAGATTCATGAACATCTAAACACACAGATGCATACGCGCTAACCATATAAGATATTGTAATGGCAGATGCATACGCGCTAACCATACAAGATATTGTAATGGCTCCGTGATAGTCTACTGTTTCAGAATCCTTCCTTTTTCTCTTTGCTTTTCTGTCATTTTTCTGAGTTTTTTGCTTTGTTGATTTTGTGCTTTCAATATATTATAGTGTTTTCGCTTTATTACACATGCACAGTCATCCGCTTTTTGTTTTTGCTTTCTTGATTTTATGTTTAGAATCTTTCTCCCGGTGTTTACGGCGCTTTTTAGCTTTATTATAACCGCACGGTCATCGACTTTTTGTGCTTTCTTCCTTTTTTTTGTGCTTTCTTATTTTCCATTTTTATTTATTTAAATATATATTTATTTTTAATGTAATTTTTATTATAAATATATATATTATTATGTAGATATAATATATATGAATTTTATAATTGATTAAACATTTTTTATTTTGTTTTTTAGTTTTTTTTGAATTAATTTTAATTTCAATTTGTCAAATATAAAATAAAATATATAAAATATATTTCTCAAATATACAAAAATTCATAAAGTAGTGTATAAATATTGTTATTTTTAAACTAACATACTAATTATTATTATTATTTAATTTATGTTATTCTATATCAATTTTTTTAATTTTTTGTATTAAAATCTGAAAATTTTAATTTTTATACCAATAGGGGTTCCCTTTGGTATTGGTCATGTAAATTATTTTTTAATTAATCATTTTGATATTATGGTTTAAATTGAAAGATGCTAATATATGCTCATTGTCCCCACTACATGAAAGAATGAAATTGTAACATCTAACTTTTTTGTATATCTAAATAAGGTGTTTAAACTTTGCTTAAAATTCGTTTTTACCAAATTATTATTAAAAATTTAACCTACCTATTACTTATCACCACTTACAAGAATTAGATAAAAATAAAAACCCTTATCAAGATTAGAGAAAATTGAATTTCAAAATGAAGATAAATATTAAAACTTGGCTACCCCATTACATTCTAATTTGCTTTACGTTCCATTTAGATGGTGCGGCTTCATTCTAAATCAAAAAATGATTGAAAACCAAAAAATGATGAAAACGTGGTTGTATTCCTTTTGAACCATATAGTAGTGTCTTACATTATATTATTTGAAATGTGTTAGACTTTCAATTGAGGTCATTGCATTCTTTTTGAATCATATAGTAGTGGCTTATATTATATTTTTTGAAACGTGTTTGGCTTTCAATTTAAATGGTACATTCTTTTTTAACCATATAGTATTATATTTTTGGAAATGTGTTTGACTTTCAATTTACATGGCTACATTCTTTATTAACCATTTATTAGTGGCCTATATTATATTTTTTGAAATGTGTTTGACTTTCAATTTAAATAATACCAAAATTGACTTCATTCTAAACCCAAAAAATGATGAAACGTAACTGCATTTTTTTTAACCATACATAGTAGTCGGTTACATTATATTTTTTTAAATGGGTTTGTTTAGAACTTCCAATTGAAATGGTTTCAAATGTGACTTCATTTTCAACCAAAAAAATATTAAAAAATGAAACATTTTTGTTTTCTTTATAAAACGAAACGATTAGAAAATCTTGATATAATACAATAGATGAAGTTAAACAAAACTAAACTTAATGAAACTAATAATGGAGAAACTATTTAATCCTATAAATATGTACTCCATCTGTAAAAATGATTTAGAAAAGTTTAGGGAGGGTATTTGCAATTTGGGCCATAGTGCGATCTCATTTGGCCTGGTTTGAGACTTAACTACAATTTGAAATGACAATTTGTCATCCCCAGGATTTCTTCAACCAGCAACAACGATGTTTTCTTTGATTCTTGTTGTGATAATGGAGGGTGAGATGAGACCAAAATGAAATTCTTTGCAAAAAATGCTCAAAAAATTAACAATAATGAAAGAAATTGTAGAAATGAAAGAACTAGGGTTTTGATGGATTCGGAGATTGGAGAAGAACAAGGGATGCGTAATAATAAAATTTACCTCGAACTAAATGGGTTTCATTATGAACAAGGCATGCTTAAATATAATAACATAGATAAACCTCCTTGAAATATAATCAACGTAGATAAAAATGAGCTGAAATCAAGAAATCGTTTTCGGGGATAACGAAATGCCACCTAAAATTAGAAATCTAGATAGGACAAAGATTAGAGTTAAACAACTCCATAGTCTCAATATAATAAAATTAGATAGGGTTAAAAAAAACTATGCTGAAAATAATATTGTAAAAACTGCATTTAATTTTGTAAAAGAAATACCTGTTGAATTTGTAAAAACAATTTGCCTAACTTTGATTGGATAACACAACAATCTTAGATTTGAACAATAGAACATTAGTATTTCCAAATAAAAATATGGTGGAAGGAATCCAAATTACTGTTTATGAATTCCGTGTTTTTGAAACTGTAGATTCCTTGAAGGACCAATTTTTGCTTGAGAAGCAACAATCTATTGTAACATAGGAGACCTAGATCATAGAAACATATCAAGGAATTTAAATTTCAAGCATTTGATTAATGTTGATCTAACTCTCAACTCTCAAAGAATATTCTATCTCTTCCCAAAATACATTACTGTTGATTTAATTTTGAACTCTCGAAGAATATTATATAGCTTAGCTAAATAAACACCACTACCCAAAATGTATAAAGAACAAGCTGTGAGGCCTTGCTGAAGCCTAGTATAATGGCTTCATCCCCATCCAAACACACATATGCATACATGTTGTTGGAGATAATGGAGAATATCTTAGAATAGTGAATTGGTTCAGGGTACCTCAAGATAGAAATCAGTTCCTATTTCTTTGAGTATGGTTCTAACTTCATTAAATCCACGATTACTATATAATGCGTGATGTACATGGAAAATGTAAAGCATTCTGCAGAGCCCTACTCTCTTGGTTTAGACTCTCTTTCGTAGAGCTGATTACTGGGTGTTGTTAATTCAAACATCACTTATTAACATGGTATCAGAGCTGCATGGTCGAGGAATCTGTATGATGAGTGAAGGATTTCAAAGGCAGGCCTGAGGAGAAATCATCGTGTGCCTTTGAGGGAAAATTTCATAGATCCCACTGTGAGACTTCCACATATCTTTACTTTGTTGATCATCGCGAATTTGTACTATACAATCGCACCGACTTTAGCAAATCTGTGGTGTTAAATCACATCGACTTTACAAACAAAAAAAAAGGTTGAGTCTTCGGAGTGGCTATTGAGGAAAGGTTGCGTGGAGGAAAAGGTCTGCTGAGAGGAGGTCGTGGTGGAGGCTATGGTAGAGGATGTGAAGGAAGCCATGGTGGTTTGTGTGTGTGCTATAGGATTAAATAGTATTAGAGACTATTTATCACAAACACTATCTTTGACATAGATATGGGGTAAATCTAACATATACATTTTTTTACCTATCAAATTTTTTTAATTCACGAAGATGAACAATGAAATGATTGAACCATACCTGAATGTCTGTTTCCAGGAGAAGCTAGCTTTACATTTTTTGATCATGGAGTTCAATTACAATCGAATTTTAATTTTATTTATACAGCAAAAATTTTAATTTTATTTATATGGTATGATTTTAGGCTCTGCTATGGCATTGAATTTCATATATATATATATCTTTCTTTTCTCCTAATTCAATTGCAAATGTTGAAGGTTTAACTATTCGTTAATTTCTTGGTAATGTGTTCATATTATCCTATGTTGCAGGAGGCTATTAATGTTGATTTCTTAGATGAGCTCAATAGAGAAAAGAAGAGAGACAAGACTTCAATATCATGAAAACCCTTCAACATCTTTTACAAGACAAATTTCTGCTACAAGTATGTAATACCTTCCATTCACATTGAAAGTTTCCGGACAATGCCATGTACTCTAAATTTAATAGTTTATGAATAATGGTTTTCACAAGCATTTTTAATAATAGAAAGAATGTGTCATATTTCTCTTAAATTGATTAGTATATCATATTTTCCATCAAATTGACCAGTATTTCCTTGTTTAATTAGTTTTTAAAGTGTTTTAAGTATCTTTATCTAATTAAATTTTTTATTAGTTTCATGTTAGTTTAATTAATCCATCAAATTTAAGAGACTTATACTTGTTTTTGGAATTAAAAGTGGTTTTTATTTCTATCAACTTAACTAGACAAATCTTTTTGCCTTTGTTGTATAACAGAGTATAAATCTTTTTGTACAAATAAACTACTCAAGTTAACTACGACTAAATTTGTGTGTAATACTGAAATTAACTTGTTGTACGAGTTTCAACACGTGAAAAGGACCTGTAATCTCTTATCCATAGGAAGATGAAGCACCTGTAACAATGGTTCTCTCCTTGGAAGGGCTTCTTCTCCCCATAATGCCTTGTTGTGATGGACAAAATTTATGAATAATTCTTTCCACAACTATGGATAACATTTCTGGATAATTCTATTTGCACATTTGAAATACTGAGCACTTGAAGTGTTGTTTATAATTATTTTACTGCGCATTTATTTATACTTTTAGTGGCTCATTATACTTTTGTTCCCGCATTTCAAATTCTCAGCAATTTCTTATCAACATTTGTCTCTAGTCACACACAATCAGAGTTAGTCCTCACCCATGGCAAGGCAATTGAATTTTCTTCGGAGTTATTAACACAACAGGTGCGTAACAGAGTGCTACAAGTACATTGTCATAATGCACCTTAATAGCAAAGGTATTGAAGACAATGACCAATTGGCATACGAGGATAGTACCGTTGTTTTTGTAATTTTCTCTTTCGGACACCCTAATGAGGAAGTTATTTGCAATTACTTTTGAGACCACATGAAACCATAGGATATCCGAGATTATAACAGTTTAGTAATATAGAATATGCCTAGTGGTGTTCCATAGTACTTAGTTTTCTGAAGTTTTTTCCTTCTGCTTGCATGTTAATTATATTTGGGGTCTCTAGAATTTACGGGTCTCCAGAATTTACGTCTCTGACCAGTGGAGGTTTTCCAAAGTTTCTTGTTTGAATGCTGATTTCAAAAATTTATGTTTATGATTGTGCTTTTGGTTTATTTTATTTTGCAAAGTTTTTATACCATTAACATATTTTGGCTTATTTCATTTTTAAAACGATTTTATATAATTAATATATTGACGTAAGATAGCTCTCGACATTACTAATAAACATTGAGTTCTCTTAACGCTAGCTCAACAAATATTGATATTACTTATGTAAATTTTATTACTTAAATTGTTGTTTTGTATAATTATTTATTTATATTACATTATTGTTGGTTGGATTAATATTTATGCATTGATATGTGAATTATCATGGTAAAGAAATATGAAGTACTCTAAGTATTATAAATAAAGAGAATGCAATTAAATGTAATTATTTTTCTTTTTTATGTTTTTCTAGGTGGGTGAGGAGGAGGACGAGGGGATGAGGTGGTAGAGGAGGAAATAGAGAAAGGTTGAGGTGGAAGGAAAGGAGGTTGGGGAGGAGGGAGAGGAGGAGGAGGTAGACGCGGGGGTGAGGAGAGGTTGCGGAGAGGTGGAGGTTGTGGGGAGGAGGTGGAGGGGAAAGAGATAGAGGAGGAGGCAGAGGAGGCGGGGGAGGAGAAGGAAGTGTGAGGAGGGTGTTGCGGGGAGGAGGCGTAGTGGTCAGAGACAGAGGATAATGTGGAAGAGGCAGTGGAATAGGGGGAAGGAGAGGAGGGGTAGGTGACAGGAGAGGATGATGAAGGGGCCAAATGGGAGGATGCGCAGGCATTGGTGAAGAGGGATGACGTGGTGGGAGAGGAGGCATGTGAGGGGAGATGAGGCATGTGACAAGGGAGAGGGGGGTGGGGATGATGCGAAGGATGTCAAGACAGAGGGTTTGGAGGCAGAAGAAGGTGGGATAGGGTGATGAGGAGTAGGGTTAGTTGTGAAGGAGGAGGGGAAGAAGGGGGTGAAGGGGAGGAATTGGGTAGGAGGAGGAGGAGGAGGGGGAAGCATGTGGGGAGAGGCGAGGAAGGAGGCAAAGGGGGCAGAGATGGAGGAGGTGGAGGAGTGGTGGGAGGGGCAGAGAAGGAGGGTCCTGGGGAGGAGGTTGAGGAGGTTGAGGCAGAGGATAAGGGGTTGGTGAGGAGGAGGAGGAGGAGCAGGTAGGTGGAGGCAGAGGAGGAGCATGGAGAGGAGGAGGAGGGGGAAGAGGAAGAAGAAGGAGAGGGGGAAGGGAGGAGGGGGAGGTAGTGATGAAGGAGGAGGGGGAGGTGATGGGGAAGGAGGACATGTAGGAGGTGCAAGATGGGGAGGACAGGGAGGAGGCAGAGGTAGTGATGGAGGAGGAGGGGGAGGTGGTGGGGGATGAGGTGGAGGTGGAGGGTTAGGAGGAGGAGGGGAAGCAGGAGGAGGGATAGGAGGTAGTTGAGGAGGAGGGGAAAGAGGAGGGGAAATATATGGAAGAGGCTGTGGGGGAAGAGGTGGAGGAGGTGAAGGGAGGAGGAGGGAGAGGATCGGGAGGCAGACAACGTTGGCAAGGAGGATTAAGGGAAGGGAATAAGGGAGTAGGGGGAGAGACATAGGAGGATGCGACAGATTTGGAGGAGGCGACAAAGGAAGAGAAGCAAGAGGTGGAGGGGTGGTTGTGAGAGGAGTGTGGGAGTTAGAGATAGGAGAGGGGAAACGATGGGGGAAGGCTGAAGGGGGCCACAGGGGGAGGGGGAGGGTGGTGCGTGCGGGCAAAGAGGACAAGGAGCAAGGAGAGGAGGAGGGGGAAGAGGCCAAAGACACATCAGGGGAAGAGGAAAAGGAAGGAGTGGGGAGGAGGAGGCAGGGGAAGATGAGGAGGTGGAGGCAGCAAGAGAGGAGGGGGAAGAGGTGGAGAAGAATGGGGGGAGGATGAGGCTGCAATGGAGTAGGTTGAGGGGGAAGATGGGTAGGGAGATGGAGGTCCACGAGGTCGGGGAGGAGGACATGGAGGACGGGGAGGCAAGGAGGTGGGGAAGGAGGTAGGGTAGATGGGAGGATGGGAAGGTAGAGGAGGGAGGGGGAAGGAGGCATGGGAGGGTGCGAAGGAGGATGAGGCAAAGGAGGCTTTTTCCCCCTCTTCGCCTCTCGCTCTCTTTTTCCTTCCTATTGGTTTTGGAGAATTCCTTCATTCTAGTTCTTTGGAAATCTCCCCTCCACGCGACAAAATTCTTTTTAAAATGATATAAAATTCTTAGGGTTTAGTGTTTGTGATTTGGCCTTCGACATTTATGGTTTAGGGTTTATAAGACCATAGTAAATGCTTTTAGTAAAGACTTAAATAAACACTCGAAAATGATTTTTATATTGTTATAAAATTCTTAGGGTTTAGGTTTCTGGGTTTTGATTTTGGGTTTTATGTTTACGGTTTAGCTTTTAGAGTTTATAACACATTCCTAAATGCTTTCAATAAATACTTAAATAAATGTTACAAAATAGTTTCTAAAATGTTATAAAATGCTTAAGGTTTAGGGTTTAGGGTTTAGGGTTTAGGGTTTGTGACTTAGGGTTTAGAGATTAGGGTTTATAACACTTGAGTAATTGTTTTTAATAAACACTTAAATAAAAGTTACAAACCCTTTTTTAAAATGTTATAAAATGCTTAGTGTTTATTGTTTAGAGTTAAGGGTTTGAGGTTTATTATTTGCGGTTTAGGGTTTAGGGTTTTGAATTTAGGGTTTATAACACTTTCATAAAATATTTTAATATACACTTAAAAAAAATTACAAAAATCTTTTTAAAATGTTATAAAATGTGTTGCATTTACGATTTAGGGTTTAGGGTTTGGGGTTTGGGATGCAGGGTTTAGGGTTTGGGGCTTAGGGTTTAGGGTAGAGTGTTTAAGG
This sequence comes from Pinus taeda, assembly GCA_000404065.3. Classification (NCBI taxonomy): domain Eukaryota; kingdom Viridiplantae; phylum Streptophyta; class Pinopsida; order Pinales; family Pinaceae; genus Pinus; species Pinus taeda. The sequence goes on along the minus strand of APFE031277395.1, from coordinate 13,566 downwards.
TTTATAAAATGCGTAGGGTTTAGTGTTTAGGGTTTAGGGTTTAAGGTTTAGATTTTAAGGTTTATAACACTTTAGTAAATGCTTTTAATAAACACTTAAATAAAAGTTACAAAACAATTTTTAAAATGTTTTAAAACAATTAGGGTATAACGATTAGGGTATATGGATTAGGCTGTAGGTTTTAGGGTTTAGGGGTTATGGTTTATAAGACTTACTTAAATAAAAATTACATAACCATTTTTAAAATGCTATAAAATTTTGAGGGTTTAGGGTTTGTGTTTTAGGGTTTAGGGTTTAGGATTTTAAGTCTAGGGTTTAGGGTTTAGAATTTAGAGTTTATGGATTATAACACTTTAGTAAATGCTTTTAATTAACATCTAAATAAAAGTTACAAAACACATTTTAAAGTGTTATAAAATACTTAGGGTTTAAGGTTTACAGTTGAGGGTTTAGGGTTAGGGGTTTATGGTTTAGAGTTTAGGGTTCAAGGTTTAGGATTTAGGGTTTGTGGTTTAGGGTGTAGGCGTTAGGGTTAAGAATTTGCGGTTTAGGCTTTAGGGATTAGGGTTTACAGTTTAAGGTTTATAACACTTTATAAAATGCTTATAGTTTAAGTTTTAAGATTTTAAATTTGGGGTTTAGGGTTCTTTGTTTAGGGTTTATAACATCTTAGTAATTGTTTTAATAAAAAATTAAATAAAAGTTATAAAACACTTTCTAAACTGTTCTCAAATTCTCAGGGTTTAGTGTTTAGGATTTGGGGTTTAGGGTTTATGGTTTGGGGTTTACGGTTAAGGGTTTAGGGTTTAGGTTTAAGGGTGTAGGGATGAACCATCCCACCTTAAGTGGGTATCCGCTGCTACATATTACGCGTAATGCATTCATATTATTGAGCATCGAGGAGTTATGAAGAAAAATAAATAAAAGAAAATAGGTTTATAGAGAAAGGTGGAAAAACAAGGTCAGGGTATCTCATGTACCACAATTTTCTCCCTCCTACACTCACATACGCAAGTGTGGTCTTCCCTTATGATAGATACTCATAAAATTATTAGGATTTATGGCTTAGGGATTAGGATTTGGGGTTTAGGGTTTAGGATTTACGGTTTATAGTATTTTAGTAAATTCGTTCAATAAGAACTTAAATAAAAGTTACAAATAGTTTCTAAAATGTTATAAAATTCTCAGGCTTTAGTGTTTAGGGTTTATGGTTTAAAATTCCTAGGGTTTATGGTTTAAGGTTTAGGGCTTGGGGTTTATAGTTTATGGTTTAGGTTTCTCGGTTTAGGTTTTGGGGTCTATGGTTTAAGGTTTATAACAACTTATTAACTTATTTTAATAAACACTTAAATAAAAGTTACAAAATGCTTTTAAAAATGTTCTAAAATGCCTACGGTTTAGGGTTTAGGGTGTATGGTTTAGGGTATAGGGTTTAAGGTTTAGGGTATATAAAACTTTATTCAGAGATTCCCCTTCTCTCCCCCTCCCATCGCTCCCCCTACCACCCCTTCTCTCTCCGCCTCCCTCCCTGTCCCTCTCTCTCTATCTCTCCCACTATCTCCATATCTCCCACTCTCGCTCACCCTTGCTCTATCCTTTCCTCTCCCTGGCCATATCCTCCTCTCTCTCTCCCTATCTCCCTTCCCTCCCACCCCTTCTCTCTCACCCTCCCTCTCGGTCTCTCTATCCCTCTCTCTCTCCATCCCTCCCCCTTTGTCTCTCCCTCCTCCTCCGTTCCCCTCTCCCTCCCTCTCCCACTTCCTTGCCCCTCCCCTTATCCCTCTCTATCTAGCTCCCCCTCTCTCTTTACCTCTACCTCTCCCTCTCAAACTCTCTTCCCTTCCCCCTATCCCTCTTCCTCTTTGTCTCCCTCTCACCATCTCACTCTCTATCTCCCTCTCCCCCTCCCACTCTTTGTTCTCCTCCCCGTATCTCCCCCCACCTATCTCTACCTCACCCTCTCCATCAACCTATCCTCCCCTCTCTGACATCTCCAAACCTTTCTCTCACCCTACCATCACTCCCCCTACCACCCCTCCTCTCTCTGCATTCCTCCCTCCCTTTCTCTCCCTATACCTCCCCCTTTATCACTCCCTATCCCTCCCTCTGCCCTTCTCCCTATCCCTCGCTCTCCTCCTCCCTTGCCCCTATCCATTTCCCTCTCTCTTTACCTCTCCCTCTCCTACTCTCTTCCGCTCCTCCTATCACTGTTCCACTCTCTCTCCCTCTACCACCCTCTCTCTCCCTCTCCCCCTCCCCCTCTCCCCCCCCTCCAACCCCCCCGCTCTCTCCCACCTATCTATTCCTGCCCCTCTCCCTTGGCCCTATCATCCTCACTCCCCCATCTCCCATGCCTTCTCTCCCCCTCCCATTGCTCCGCCTACCACCCCTTCTCTCTCTGTGTCCCTCCATCTCTCTTTCTCCCTCTTCCTCTCTCTCCCTATCTCTCCCACTTTGTCTCTCCCTCCCTTCCTTTCTACTTCTCCTTCTCCTTCCCTCTCTTCCTCCCTTGCCACTCCCCCTCCCCCTCTCCCTCTCCCTCTCCCGCTCTCACTCTCTCTCTCCCTCTCCCACTCCACCTCTTTATTCCCCTCCCACTCTCTCTCCCAACATATCTCTACCCCACCCTGACTCTCACCCTATCCTCCTCTCTCCCAAAATCCCACCCCTTCTCTGCCACTCCCATCACTCCACCTACCCCCCTTCTCTCTCCACGTCCCTCCCCCCCTCTCTCCCTCTCCCTATCTCTATCTCTCCCACTATCTCCCTATCTCCACCTCTCCCTCTCCCTATCCGTCTCTCTCTATCTCTCTCTCTCTCCCCCTCAATCTCTCCCTTGCCTCCCTATCTGTCTCTCTCTCCCTCCCGCCCCCTTCTCCCCCTTCCCCTCTCCCTGATCCTATCCCCTCCTCTCCTTGCCTCCCTTCCTGGCAACCCTTCTCTCTTCGCGTCCCTCCCCATCACCCTCTCCATCTCTCTCCCTGTCCCTCCCCCTTTGTCTCTCCCTCTCCATCTCCCTTCCTCTCCCCCTCCCTTGCCCCTTCCCCTATGCCTCTCTCTCTACCTCTCCTTCACCCACTCTCTTCCCCTCCCACTATCCCCCTTCTGCTCTCTTTCCCTCTCCCCCTCCCACTCTCTCTCTCCCTCTCCCCCTCTCACTCTCTCTCTCTCTCTCCCAATACCCTCTCTATTCCCCTCCCTGTCTCTTCCCCCACCTATCTCTACCTCCCCCTCTCCTTCACCCTATCCTCCTCTCACCCCCATCACCCATTCCTTCTCTCCCTACCATCACTCCCCATACAACCCCTTCTCTCTCCACCTCCCTACCTCTCTCTCTCTCTCCCTCTCCCTCCCCCTCTCTCTACCAATCCCTCCGTTAGCCTATCCTCCTCTCTCCACAATCTCCCACCCCATCTCTCCCCCTCCTATCACTCCCACTACCATACCTTCTCCCTTTGTGTCCCTCCCTCTCTCTCTTCCCATCTCCCTCTCTCCACATATCTCCCTCTTTGTCTCTCCCTCCCTTCCTCTCTCCTTCTCCTGCTCCCTCCCTCTCCTCATCCCTTGCCCCACCCGCTCTCTCTCTCTCTTTACCTCTCTGTCTCCTAATCTGTTCCCCTCCCCCTATCCATCTTTTGTTTTCTCTCCCTCTCCCTCTTTCACTCTCTCTCTCTCTCCCTATCCACCTCTTTGTTTCCCTCCCCCTCTCCCACCCCACATATCTCTACCTCCCCCTCTCCCTCACCCTATCCACCTCTCTACCCAAATTTCCCACCCCTTCTCTCCCCCTCCCATCACTCCTCCTCCCATCACTAGGATTTGGGGTTTGGGGTTTAGGGTTTAGGGTTAAGGTTTTGGGGTTTAGGGTTAATGTATTTTGTTAAGGGTTTATGGTTTATGGTTCATAACACTTTAGTAAATTCTTCTAATAAACGCTTAAATAAAAGTTACAAAATTCTTCTTAAACTATTATAAAATTCTTAGGGTTTCTAGTTTAGGGTTTAAGGCTTGGGGTTTACGGTTTAGAGTTTGGGTTTTTGGGTTTTAGGGTCTATGGCTTAAGGTTTATAACAAGTTAGTAAATTATTTTAATAAGAACTTAAATAAAAATTACAAAATTCTTTTAAAAATGTTCTAAAATGCCTAAAGTTTAGGGTTTAGTTTAAAGGGTTTAGGGTTTAGGGTTTATTGTTTAGGGTTTAGGGTTTATGGTTTAGGGTTTGGGGTTTAGGGTTTATAAAAACTTTATTAATAGCTTCCCCTTCTCTCTCCCTCCCATAACTCCACCAATCACCACTTCTCTCTCCACATCCCTCCCTCTCCCTCTATCTCTATCTCTCCCACTATCTCCCCTTCTCCCTCTCCATTCCTCTCACTCTCTCTCTCTCTCTATCTCTCCCTTTTCCTCTCCCTGACCTTATCCTTCTCTCTCCCCATCTCTCTCTCATGCTCTCTCTTTCGTCCTCTCTCTCTCTCTCTCCCTGTCTCCCTTCCCTCCAACCCCTTCTCTCTCCCCCTTCCTCTTAGTCTCTCTGTCCCTCTTTCTCCCCATCCCTCCCCCATTGTATCTCCCTCCACCTCACTCAACCTCTCCCTCCCTCTCACCCTTCCTTGCCCCTCCCCCTCTCCCTCTCTTTACCTCTCCTCTCCAACTCTCTTCCCTTCCCCCTATAATTCTTCCTCTCTCTCTCCCTCTCCCAGTCTCACTCTCTTTATCCATCTCCCCCTCCTCCTCTTTATTCCCCTCCATATGTCTCCCATCACCTATCTCTACCTCCCACTCTCCTTCACCCTATCCTCCTCTCTCCAACATTTCCCACCCCTTCTCTCCCCCTCCCATCACTCCCCCTACCACCCCTTCTCTCTCTGTGTGCCTACCTCTCTCTCTCCCTCTCCTGCTCTCTCCCCATCCCTCCCCCTTTGTCTCTCCCTGCCTTCCTCTCTCCTTCTCCCTCTCCCTCCCTCTCCTCCTCCCTTGCCACTCCATCTATCCCTTTCTCTCTACGTCTCCCTCTCCCACTCTCTTCCCCTCCTCTTATCCCTCTTCCACTCTCTCTCCCTTTCCCCCTATTTTTTCCCCTCCCTCTCTCTCCCCCCACCTATCTCTACCTCCCCCACTCCCTCACCCTATCCTCCTCTCTCCACCATCTCCCACCCCTTCTCTCCCCCTCCCATCACTCCCCCTACCACCCCTTATCTAGTTGTGTCCCTCCCTCTCTCTCCCTCTCCCTCTATTTCCCCATCTCTCCCCCTTTATCTCTCCCTCCCTTCATATCCCCTTCTCTCTCTCCCTCCCTCTCCTCCTCCCTTCCCCCTCACCCTCTCCCTCTCTATCTACCTCTCCCTCCCCCACTCTCTTCCTCTCCCCCTACCCCTCTTCCACTCTCTCTCCCTCACCCCCTATCACTCTCTCTCTCCCTCTCCCCTTCCCCCTCTTTGTTCCCCTCCCACTCTCTCCCCCCACATATCTCTACCTCCCCCTCTCCCTCACCCTATCCTCCTCTCTCCCCAAATCTCCCACCCCTTCCCCCTCTCATCACTCCCCCTACCACCCCTTCTATCTCTGCCTCCCTCCCTCCCTCTCTCTCTCTCTCCCTCTCTCTCTATATCTCCCACTGTCTCCTTATCTCCCTCTCTCTCTTTCTCTCTCTCTCTCTCTCCCTTCCCCCCCTCTCTCTCTCACTTCTCCCCTCTATCTCTACCTCCCTTCCAAACTCTCTGACCCTATCCTCCTCTCTCCCCCATCTCTCTCTCCTCATCTCTCTCTCCCTACCTCCCTTTCCTACCACCCCTTCTCTCTCCCCATCGCTCCCCATCACTCTATCCCTCTTCTCTCAATCCCTCCCCCTTTGTCTCTACCTCCCTTCCTCTCTCCCTCTCCCTCACCCTCGCTCTCTCACTCCCTCGCCCTTCCCACTCTACCTCTCTCACTACCTCTCCCTCTCCAACTCTCTTGTGCTCCCCCATCCCTCTTCCACTCTCTATCCCTCTCCCCCTCTTAATCTCTCTCTCTCTCTCTCCCTCTCCCCTCTTTGTTCCCCTCCCTATCTCTCCTCCCACCTATCTCTACATCCCCCTCTCCCTCACCCTATCTTCCTCTCACCCCCATCACCCACTCCTTTTCTCCCTACCATCACTCCCCCTACCACCCCTTCTCTCCCCGCCTCCCTCCCTCCCTCTCTCTCTCCCTCTCTCTCTATCTCTCCCACTATCTCCCTATCTCCCTCTCTCTCTCCCCCTTCGCCTCTCTCTGTCTCACTCTCTCTCCCCCTCCCCTCCTCTCTCTCTCTCTTTCTCCCCTACTACCACACCCCCACTCCCTCTCTCTCTCTCTATCCCCCTCCTACCATAGCCCCACTGCCTCTCTTGCTCCCTCCCCCTCTCTCTCATGCTCCTTACCCTCATTATCTCTCTCGCTCTCATTATCACCATCATATCATCAAACAACCTAATTTAGAATGTCATTTAACAAACAAAAACGTAATCATGGTCATCTTAATCCTATCGTTTAACATATATAATCCACATCATGTATAAAACAAAATGATCTTATGAATGGAAATGAATAATCATGATATTATTTAAGAAACACAATCATTATATCATCTACGAAATAACAAAAAAAATACATACATAATTTTATATAAATTGAACTTGTAAAAAATATCTACACATATTATCTAATTATGAAAAAGACAACCATCATATCACATAAATAAACAAAAAATGTTTTTAGTGAAAAAATTGTTTTTTTAAGCCTCTTTTCACATTTAAATAAACAAACACATACATTTCGCTTGTCTCATAAAAAAACATAAAGTATTCTACTCATACATAAATTATTTTATATCACACAATTTGCAAAAAATAAATGATTTAATATGATTTAATATTGAATAAATTAAATATTTACTTTACCCTAATGGAAATCTTCTCTAAAAATATAAGTGAAGTAAAACCTACTCTATTGAAAATCTTATGGAAGATGAGGCATTGGATCTTTTTAGAAAATGAGTGGATGATAATAGTGAGAAGAAACTACTTCGTAACCACTTGAAGAAGATGGTCACGATACAGGGAGGAGTTGAGAAAATTCTTGTTAACTTCTATTTTCCCAAACATCTAAATTGCTCAAGTTTTTAAAAATACAAATATTTCATTAAATATAAAATTAAAAAAAAATATTTTTAATAAACAAAAAATTAAAATTACATGAATGCTAATATCTAATTGATCCAGGTGGACGTTGGTGGCCACCCACCTATCCCATTTGGACCCCCACAATTGCCTCTTTCAGCTTTTTCAGTTTCCTTAATTGTAGCACAACTTACTATTTTTAGCAGTTTTTCGGGTCCTGAACTTCCGGAGCTGTTTTGAGGCCCTAAACGACGTTTTTTGGGAAATCTGGGGGCAACATGGGTCCTTGGACCGATGTTTCCCTTCCCAAAGTGGTAGTTCTCGGATAGATCTTTCTAACGAGCTATCATACGCGTCAAACGGAGATCGTATGCCAAAGTTACGACCCCGGGAATTGATGTACCAATTTACCCAAAACGGGGCCCACAATTTGGCGTTTCATCTTCTAGGGTTAGGTTTTGGAATGTGAAGGGTT
>APFE031277391.1:33622-44272 GCA_000404065.3 Pinus taeda | reverse complement strand
GTTTATCATCACCCAATCGAACCTATCCAAAATCTCCTTGAACATAATCATGAAAATGTTTCTTATCAGGTGTGGCATGGAATGGGGCCCCTGAATCTACCACCCAGGCATCAATAATATTTTCTAATGAAATAATAAAAGCATCTTTCAACACATCACTTGTTACATTCGCTTCATGATTAGTTTCTTGCTGTGCGTCTCCTTCTTTTCCCTTTCGAGACTTGCAGTCTTTCTTCAGGTGTCCTTTCTTCCCGCATTTCCAGCACACTATCCCTGATCTGGGCTTGCATCTACCTTTTCTTGACTGAATACAATATCCATGGCTCTTTCCTCTTTCCATTTTTCTTACCCTAGTCTCTGCAGTCAAAGAATTGCCTGATGTCTCATCGGAGCTTTTCCGTCGCATTTCCTCGCTAAGGATTGCATCGACAACATCATAAAACTTTAATGTACTAGATCCAGAGACAAAGTTACCAATGGCCATAACTAAACCATTCCAACTTTTTGGTAATGAGCACAGAAATAACAGAGCCCTAGCTTCATCATCAAAAGTTACCCCTACAGAACTTAACTGACTTGTAACTGTATTAAAATAATTTAAATGATCAGCAACAGATCCACCTTCTGACATCTTCATATTAAATAAACGCTTCATAAGAAATACCTTATTTGAGGCCAAGGTTTTTTCATATAGTTTGGCCAATGCCAACACTAAACCCTCCGTTGTTGTTTCCTTTGAAATATTAAATGCTACCGACGCCGCTAGGCACATTCGTATTGTTTCAAGTGCCTTTCTGTCGAGAATATTCCATTTTGTGTCTGTCATGCTCATCGGCTTCTTTGTTTTTCCGCTCAATGGTAGGTACAGATCTCTATGATACATATAATCTTCCACTTGTATCTTCCATAGCTGCTAGTTTTGGCCGTTGAATTTTTTGACCCTAAACCTACCATCTTCCACCATTTCTCCCACTCGAACCAGGAACCCTTCTCTCCTATGAGTTTATCAGCCAAATAGACCTTCGACTCTAATACGAGTTATTAGAAAATTACATATTACAGAGAGATGGAACATGTTAAATATTGCATAAATATAAACACAGAAAATGCATAAAATAAGAGAGACATAGATATACGTGGTTCGCCCAGTTTGGGCTACGTCCACAGAGAAACAACTAGTCCTTCCTTTTATATTATCCAGTAAATTGAAGAGATACAACCTAAAACAGATCTGCTGTAACACCCTCTTCACTCTCAATTTCCTCTCTCTTCCTCACTTAGAATCTAGATCTGTATAGACGTAATACAATTTCTTCATATATAGTGAGGGGTTGCCTTCTAGGGCAAAAAACCCTAAACTAAACATAACTTCTACCATTAGATCATCCGCCTAAGAATAGCCCAGATTGACTAGAAATTACTAGACTTTTACAAGGAAATTTTACATCTATTTTTAGCTTCGGGGTACCGCTAGCCCCTAGACCCCCCAGCCGGGGGGGATTGACCCCCCCAAACCCTTGCGGGGGGGACTAGTCCCCCCTGCGTGGAGGGGTGTATAATCTTCTTGCGGTATACATCCAGCTGAAACTTTTGAATATCGAAGATAATCAAGCTCTGTAGAAATTTCACCTATAGAACAAACCGATATATGCAATGTCCTAAAGCATAATACTTGTTCTACTTCTACAAAACATTAAGCGGAAGCATAATCGAATTCATGAGCAACATCAAGTAGAAACATGCATAACTGATCAAGAGAAATAATCAAACATGAAACAAGATATATCCAGGGGAAAGCACCAGCATAAAACCCCAACCATGTATTATCAATCAAGTGGAGATCCTCAACAACATACAAAAAGAATCAGCTCAATAGTTATCCTGCTCTCTCTGTAATTAGAAGATGAAGATCATAGACTACCTAGGCCTCAATATATAGGCCCCAAGTCCTCCAGTCTCCTATAATACATATTTCTCCTAGAAATAAATCCTTCTCCATGCAAGGAATACTTACTAGAAATATCCAAGCATCTGATAGTACATTGTCCCTCATCTGATCTCAACCGGGTCTTTGACAGAACTGACATGCAACAGTTATCCATGAGTGAATCTTTAGTTATCTAAAATAATAATTGTCACATGCATGCAAGCATTAACAAACTACATTTTATTATTTTAACAACTTGTTTAAAATAATCTAACTGGACTTGAATAGTTAGAACTAAGTCAACTGATTCTCTCATTATAGCACTCATACTTATTCCCTCAATCAGTGGAGGAAATAAAGGATAAATTCCTCAATCAATGGGACAACTCATATGCATGCTCACAAAGACTTCAAATTCAAATTTCCTTAACTAATTAACTCAACTGAATTAATTAATTAATATTTCCAATTTCTGTTAAAACCAAAATTAATTTTACTTCATATAGATAGTCTAGGGACTACTATAAATATGAAGGGACCCAGAAATGCTATTTTTAGAAATTTCTATTTTTAGCAGTTTCACCTCTCACCCAATGTGGCCAATGATCTCACTAGCCAAACTACTATTTTTAGACATGTTATTTTTAGACATGCTATTTTGAGCAGGTCTTTTTTAGCACATTCTAAATTTAGCATTTCTTGTTGCACATTTTTCAACAAGCTCCACACCCAACAGTCTCCTAGCTAGAGAAGAGGAATCTGATGATTTTTCTTGATGGTGAGAATTTTGTTTCTTTTTTGTTTTCTCCTTTTTCTTGTTTCCAGGTTGCCTTTCATTTTTACCTTTATTAGATGACACAACATTTATTTCAGAAGCAAGTGTATTATTAGGTATATTAGAGGTTTGATTTGAAATAGAAAGTGTTTGACTAGATGGTCTACTTGATGTTTGAGTGCTTGAAGAACCTATCACACCATCACTGGCATGAGAGTCCTTACTAGATGGAGGTGGGGGAATAGTAAAAGTTAGTCTAGGTGCATTTGGAATCTTATCATACAACATGCCAGATTGGGTGTAAATCAAATCTAAGTATTGGGCACGAGAAATTACTTTCTCTTCAGTAACAACTCATCCTTTAGCCACATCCTCAATGATAGATGACAACAAGGATTTAATAAACCACTTGGCTAAAAGCTGATCAAGAAAAGAAGTTTTGACCACTCGATGAAGATGATGCCACTCATGAATATGATCAGAAATGTGACTAGCAGTGGTCTAATTAAACTTGGTCAACAGTTCCGTTCTAGTTTCATATCTGATGGGTAGCTGGAAATGGGTTAAAAATGTAGTGGCTAACACTGTGAAGTTGTCAAATGAAGCTCGTGGTAATTTAATATACCACTTTGCATCTAGACCAGTAAGCGTTTGCTAGAAAAGATGCAGTCTTACTGAATCATCATTTAGGGAGTTGGATGAATACCATAAATGAAAATTCATAACGTGATTGGATGGATCTTCTCGAGAGTTTCCATTGAACTTAGGAATATCAGAAGGAAATTTTTGTGGAATCACTAGCCACCAAGCTGAATAAAGAAGGGGATCATTGGTAAGCTGATTTAAATCTGGTAATTCAAGTGTTGCGACAAAAGCTAATTGTCAGTTTAGGTCGGGTTGAGCGTAATCAAGGTAAGATGGAATTTCCTAGGCAATAGGTCTTTGCATACTAGCATAAGGAATTTGCTGCTAGTAATCTTGATAGAGGTAGGTTTGTTGAGCATATCTAGTATAAGGCTATTGTTGGGAACCAGGATAAATTTGCTATTGACCAAAACTAGCATAGGCTTGTTGACTACAACCTAGGTAAGCTTGTTGTTGAGAAAACCCAGCATAGGCTTGTTGACCAATTCCAGGATAAGTTTGGTACTATTGAAATTGTTGTTGTTGGTATTTTGGCTGCCACGATTGTTGATACAACAATTTTTGCCTACTAGTATAAGTTTGACCAGGTTGTGGATAAATTGGACTAGTATAAGTCTGAGTCATCCTAGTTATTAGTAAAATGACCTGAGTTTGTTGGATTTCAGACACAAATGGTTGTTGTAAAATGGTCTGAGAAGACTGAGTCTATAGACCTGAAACTTAAGGGTAAGAGGTTGAAGGATAAGCTTGCAAAGGTTGAGATACGATCAACTGAGCTTGTGATTGTGATAAAGTCATAACAATAAGCATAGTAGGTATGGATGAAACAGGTTGTATTGGTTGTGATGAATACAAAAGCCTTGGTTGAACATGTATTGTAGGCTGCCATTGACAAACATCCATTCCATAATAAGTTGGACCTAAATATGATGGTATACTGCCATATGGTGGCCCCCCAGAGTATGGAGAAAAAGAAGATTGGGCATACTGTTCTCCATATGGAGGTAATCTAGTGTTAAGTGGATACATTGGATGGTAACCAGATGGACCAACTTGATATTGAATTATGAATCAAATTGTTCAGTATCCGTAAGTGAAGAACCAGGTAAAATTCCTATGGATGACATGGGTGAAGTCCATGGACTAGAAGAAACGTTGGAGTGAGTTCCAGATAATTATTAGTAACCTAGTGGGATGGATATACCATGATACAAATGTGACTCAGGTGTTGTGGTAAACATTGAAGAAGTAGCGATAATAGATGTTGTCATAGTTGTAACAAATGATACAATTTGGGATGGTGTTTTAGCCATAGTGATATGACCCAATAAATGTCCTAATGAATCTACTGGAGTTTGAAAGTAAACAAGATCAAGAGGAGAAATATAAGTTATCCGAGGAAAAGAAGGATAAATATAAAGCCCTGGTCCAAAATGAGTCAGAGTTCTAGGTGAAGTTTCTTCTCTAAATTCCTCTTCAATAGAAATCAAACTGGGTGGAAGGATTTCACCATCAGGTCCATAATAAATTTCCGGTGTTTGACTCTGTGGTAAAGGAGAAGTCTCAACATTTATAGATGTCTAAGGATAAACCGGTCGATTGTCTTTAGGTATGAGAACAACTTCTGGTTGTTCAACTTCAGGATCTAAGTGTTCTGGTAAAAGAACAATGGGTTCAGGATGAATTTCTTAAACAAATTCTAGTTTAGAAGTAACTTCTTATTGAACTATGATAGGTTCAAGACCAACTTCCGGTTAAACAAATTCAAGTTCAAAAGTAATTTATTGTTGAACAAATTTTGGTTGAGGATCAACTTCTTGTTGGACAACTTCAATTACCATTTCACTAAGTTCACTTTCAGTGCCATAAGGTAATTGTAAAGGTTCCAATTTAGTAGCAGATAAACCAGTAATAGTAGGAGTAATAGGAATCGCAGTACATACTAGTATAGGTGAATCTTGTAAATCAAATGAAGAACCAAAAGTTTGTGATGTACTAGACTTATTTAAATAAGACCGATTTCACCGACTAGGTGTAGCTTTAGGCGCTAAAGGTGATTTACTTGTTGTCCTACGTGAACGACAGGGTAAAGGTTGATTTCCTTCCACGATTGCTGATTGATTTTATTATAAAAAGAAATAAGAAAAAAGAGGGTAATCTAGGCAAAAGAATTACCATATAACCGTGAACTACAATATATCGCCTTGCAGGAGACAAGGACTTAACATACGTGCAGGTAATCTCCCCGAATGTTGTTTTTGATGTATCACAGTATACAAGGCAGCTGAATCAGTTACCTATGGATGTATAGCAACCTAATGTAGTCCTCCCAAATATACCTAAAAGTACGTGGAGGTCCAATCTATGTTAGCTCTATCTAATGTGAAACTGCACAGTGAGAGCATTCCCTTATATTTTTCAGACTATAATATCACCTGATATACCTGAAAGTATGTGGATGAGCTACGATATACTTACGTATGTTGAATGAGGTATCACACTCAAAATGTATCACAGATTGTTAGTGACAGTTGCTATGTTTAACAACGTTGGAACACATCTCTAGCCTAGACCTCTAAATGTTATGTGTTAAGTTACAATGCTCCATTAGGTTAATTGAGATAAATTTTAGTTGATCTTGTTTAAAAGTTCTCCTTTCAAGTTCATCACGTGATGTTTATGAAACTCCTAGAATGCAACTAAGATGGGAAACATTCTTTTCATTTGATTTAAACAATGAAAACCATAACTAAAGGGGATAGAGCAATCAAAACCTCTAAACAAAGAGCATAGAGCACATCTAATGAAACTTTCCCTATACCATTCCTACAAGCACACACAAACTTCTAAATTCATTATGCATGTTTTTATTTTCATTCCTTTAATGTTTAGATGAACATAAAGAAACTAAATGCACAAACAATCAATCAATGATTTTCACAAGAAACAAAGACTTTGCAACAATTTATTTTTCAAAGAAATGAAGACTTTACGAAAATTCTTTTTTAGAAAAGTAAAGACTAATCAATGTAACCTAAATTTGGGATTTATTCAACAATGAGAAAGAATACATAAAGAAACATTAAACAAATATAGCCAAAGTGGGCATGGAAAAGAAATTCTAATTTGGACTTTAGGGACAAAGAAATATTGACCATTCAGTAAACAAGATGTGAAACAGTTTGGAAAAAATCAAGAAAAATGATGGGTTTTGGCTTAACAGGGACCAATGCAGCCCTGAGTGGGAGACAATGCATTGTAAAGCACTATCTCTAGGCTAAGGCTACTCTTTGGAGCACTGTGTTAATAACAACACTGCCTTGATGCCAGAGAGCACTATCAACACACAAATAAGCACACATTTTGACCAAACAAGCTTCAAATTGACTTAATATAGGTAAACGAACTCAAGCAAAGTCTATTGGTGCTGCTAATACAAGGGATAACTACTAGGAATGATGGTCATTCCCTAGTATGGTCACCAATTTGTTATATGGAATTTATACCTATGAATAAGTATATCTTCCCTAAGTGGGTAGTTACACTTAGAACAATTGAAGTAAAGATGTTTAACCTTTTCCTACAATTAATAGATAAGATAAAAGAACCTACTTGTGATCCTTCGCTTCCTTTGATCTCCTTTGAGTTGCTCCCATCACTCTTGCTCAAACTGAATTTGCTCAATTGGTACCTACCAACATAAACAAAAGATGACAACAATCAAAGAATATGATCTTATTTATTGTAAACAAATGGAATCGACAACATTTGAACATACATTCATCATAGATAGAGACAAAAGTATTGGAAAAGGAACAAACAACTTTGTTGATTGATAAAAGGAGAAGTTACACCTTATGTGGTTCGATCTTGTGTCACTCATCCAGCTTAGTCCAAGCCCTCATCAAAACAATAGAAACATCAATCTAGTAGCATAACATTACTTTGGCAATGATTTCAAGTCTCTAAACCAACAATATTTCTCTATTATCCAAGCTCTCTTGGCTCTATGATGGGAGGCCAATTAATATATGAATGCAAGTGGTTTTATCATTAATATGGCATTGAATGGTTTTCCATAATTGGATGATTAGTTTCCATGTTCAAAAGGATGAGAGGATAGAGGATTAGATGATCGAAGGCTATTCTAAGTCAAGCTCATCTTGATAGGATAAGAGCTAGGTTGCTTCTAGAAGGCTCTTGAAAGGAGGAATATACTAAGGATCCAATTAACATTTCTAAATTCTCACCTAGGGCAGGCTTGAGTGGGCTTAGATGCTCTATAATACAGCCTTGAATGGGGCTACCTACTCTACAGAGTGCTTACGCTTGACCAGGGGTGCGTTGATGACCCAAGAAAGCACTTCGGTAGGGTTTGAAGTCAAGAAACTCTCATGGATGAAAGAACTCAATGAGGTGGCATGTCTAAGGCATGTAGAAACTGAATTAGAGTTTGATAGACCATGTTTACACTAATTTGATCATTGAGAGTGATGTGCCAAAATAGACCTATAACACTTCTCCTATAGTGCCTACTGTTATAGCTCCAAATTTCACTATTATGGTTTGTGATGCTGCACTCATGGCCTAGGGAAACCCTTCCTTCCAGACCTAGTCCAAAATCTAAAAAACAGTGTTTTATCCCCTGTACGCGACATTGCCCTGAGTTAAACGCGTGTATATGCGTGTTCATATATACCCAACCCGCGTATATGTATTAAAACACTTAAAAAAATATAAAACTCCTTATTTTCCGGCGGAGATCGCGGGTTTTACCTGCTGATCACCTATTAGTGCCCATGGCCTCAACTATTCCCAACCAATTCCTAACTAAAAAAATACTTTGGAATTGGTATAAAAAGACACCAAAGGGAAGGCCTAAAGGAGGAGAGAAGTGAGAGAAAGGTTATTATAGTAAGATTTCCCCCTGATCAGGTCTGAAGACCCTTGTGCCTTCTGCACTTCCCCCATTTGTACAGGAAACCCTTGTTTCCTTGTGATTTGATGTTCATCCCTTAGTTATGGCATCATGGAGTGAGTCTTGGAAGGAGATATTCTAGAGGCTTGAGGCGAGACGGATCCAGAAGGAGGCTGAGCTTGGAACCTACAGAGGTTGCTCAGGTGATATTACTCTTTTTGTACTTTCTACTTGTCTAATAAAGAAACACGTCTTGATTCCCGATATGCTTCTTCTTTATGTTAATGATGTTCATGTTTGAATTTCATGTATGAATGGATGTCTAAAATTTTATAACTAACTCCTTTCTTGTATAACATAAATATATTTTTGTATAAATCTTTGTCCATATACTTTTGCATTCTTTGGAATTGTTGTTTTTGCAGGGCAAAGGAGTGGAAGGGACGTGAAGAAGGGTTTGGACCCTTGAGGAACTACCCGAACGTAGGACCTGAGGTACGTCCTTCTTACCTTAGAATTAGCTTTTTGTAGCATAATGGCTGTGTGTGTGCATGTTTCTTTGTTTAGACAACTTTCAGTCTGCTAGGGTTCCACCCAAAAGCCCTAGGGGATAAAATCCCTCAACAGAATTGGCGACTCCACTGGGGAAAACACTCTTGTTGTTCCTAGTTTGGGTTTTTTTCAAGCCTATCAGGGCTCAGTTGCTTGCTGGTTTATTGTTACTGTCTGATCTGTTCTTTATTTCTGAGTGTTACCAGTTTCTGGAGTTTGTTTTTTATTTTTCCTGAAATATTATATATACGCTGTTTCATTTAGTTACAGAAGCGTACAAACGCTTGTTGTCTGAAGTGAACCCGCGTATACGCAGGTTTCCTTAGAAACAGTCGCGTATACACGCACTCTGCACTAAGTACAGTTGCATATATCTGGCAACTTTCAGGACTTATAAATTTTTTGTCTCTGAAGTTTGTCTAGTGCTTTTAGTCAGTGTTGAACAATCATTTTTGTCAGTATCAGTTCTCTGTGTTACAACAAGCATCCTTACTCCGATTTCTCTCTAATTATAAGGAGTTTTGGTCTTGTTTTGTTTTTGCAAGTGTCATCATCTTTTTGCTAAAAACACACAAGATTTCTTGATTGGAATCTTGGTTGCTCTGAGTTATCAGAGCAGAAAGATTGTTATCAATCCTTGTGTTCAACTTTGCTTTTTGGTGACTTTTTGTTTGCTTAACGAAATCTATTTTTATGACCATTTACTTCTTTGTTTCATCAAAGTTGTCATTTGAGACTTTCTTGAAACTGTCTTTTTGATCTTTTTTGGTATTTTTTTACCAAAGCTTTCCTTGCTGCCTTCGATTATTAAAAAGCCTTTGTAAAGCACATTTTTTTTTTGTTGAGTTTTCATCCTTCGTAAGGTGTCAACTTGCAAAAAGTGTTTCTTGCTGCTTGTTTCAATCACAAAGTGTCAGTTTTGTTGAGAGCGTTTTCAAAAAAGACTTTTTTGTTGCTACTTTGAAGTGAAATTTTTGAAAAGTTTTTTTTTTTCTTTCTTGAATCTGCTTTTCATTTAGTTTCCTTTTGGTGAATGAAAGTGTTTTTTGTTATCTTTAGTTTTTCTTTTAGTATTTAGACGAATTCTAGTATCTTATATTCCATCTAAATATAGTAAGTGGAAAAATAAAATTTGATAAACAAAACAACTCTCATTTCTTGTTAGAGTAGTTTTCAATCTTGCATCAAGCATTTAGTGTTGCATTAGGATAAATTTGCATCTCTTTAGGCATAAAATAGTTTTGTTAACTTTTGAGTGTGAAGTGTGAATGAAAAGAAAAGAAAAGAAAAGTTTGTTTCATTAGAAGTTTCCTTTTGAACCCTGTAGAGATTACTTTTCATCGAAAAACAATGACAAAGTGCATACACATATAGTTAAGTTTTATTAATTTCTTTTGCATCGAAAAAAACCCCACTAGTTTCACTTCCATCATCCTTTGACTTAAAGAACAGCCCTTAAAATCAAGCGCTAATTAAAATCAACTAGAACTTTTTTTTTTAAGTCAAATACACAAACAAGTTCTAGGATTTTAGGGCCTTGGAATAGGCGAGTGGAGAGTTAACTCTCCAAGGCCATATTAAACATCAAAACATAGGATTCTGATTAAAGAGAGAAAATCCAATAGTGTTAGGAAGACCAGGAAAGCTCCGGATTTGGGAGTTAAGCACGAGGGTCTGTGAAGACAGGGAAGAAAGATACCCCCTCTCCTACTTGTCCGAACTTACCTCACGACTATTCTGCTTGGCTTCTGTGACGAGTTGGTGTCCTTAGTTGCCACTCCTGGGAAACTACATAGGTGGCTGCGGAGGGGAATCCCGTGGCACCTGAGGTCG
>APFE031277391.1:3837-15141 GCA_000404065.3 Pinus taeda | reverse complement strand
CATGTGAGCATAGACTATTTAAAGGGGAAATTCTATCTTAGATCCATCTTAATTCTGGGTCTACCAAGAGCTCAGAGGGATAAATAGATTTCACCCCCTAAGAGTGGTAGATGTGGAGTTAAGATGGATATAGGTTGGTTTTTATGATAATGAAGATATTAAATATACTTAGGAAATTATATTGTAAAAACATCTTAAGGTGAATGGTTAAAGCATAGACATTGGACAAGTATATTTGTATACTTCTGTTTTAAACTAAAACAAATCCAGGGCTAAAAGAATGGATTGATTGCACTAGTCATCCTTCTATAACTTTCCAACATATGTTGGAGTAAACAGATTGTAATTTGGGTAATTTTTCTAATTGCAAACAGGAACATACTTGTGTATTGGCAGGGTGGTTATGAGGTCCCTAGAAGTGATGAATTTGAATTTTTCTTGGTTTTATATATAGTATTAGGTTTTTTCTCATGCTTTTTGTGAATGGCACGGGTGAATTTTATCTTACACCCACTAGATTATCGATAGATATGTAATTTCAGTAATTTTGATTTCAAAAGATATTTTAAAGAAATGCAATGATTTCATTTGTGTATTCAATAAACACAAGATTTTATAATTGAGTAAAATATTCGCCATGCCTGATGAGAGATTCGCCAAAAAATTATATATACATATCATATTATTGATAAAATCGCCTTCCATTTTTCCTATATACCATGGAAATTCGCCCATTTATTATACATGTAAATTTAGGGGGGGTTCTTAAAATTTTCCCTGTTTCTGACCATACAAATTCGGATTCCTTGGCCGATAACCCAAATAAGGGAGAAGCTAACTTGTTGAAGTCTTTTATAAATCTCCTATAGTATTTGTCTAAACCTAGAAAACTTCTGACATCTCTCTATTTTTGTGGAGCTAGGACCCTTTGGATGATGGTTGTCTTATTTGGCTCTACCTATAGCCTTTTATGGGATATTGAATGACCTAGAATAGTCCCCGCAGTCATCAAGAACTCACATTTTTTGAGACTAAGGGATAGGTTCATTTCAATGCATTTGTTCAGCACCTTACCCAAGTTGGAGAGAGCCTCCTGGAAATCACACCCATAGGGTGTAAAGTCATCCATATAAATTTCCATTGCATCATCGACTAGCTCGGCAAAGATACTTAGGGCCACCCTCTGGAAAGTGGTAAGGGCATTGAATAGGCCAAAAGGAAGGACCCTGTAAGCCAAAGTACCCCGAGGATAGGTGAAGGTGGTTTTATCCTAGTCCTTTGGGCTAATTTGGATTTAATTGTATCTACTAAACCCATCTAAGAAAGAGAAGAACTTTTTCCTTGCCAAGCCATCTAACACTTAGTCAATGAAAGGTAGAGAGAAATGGTCCTTCTTTGTTGCTTTGTTTAATTCTTTGTAATCAACACAAATCCTCCACTTCCCATTTTTCTTTCGAACCAACACCAAAAGAGAAACCCCCTCACTATCCGAGATAGGGTAAATGAATCATGTATCCAACAGCTTTTGCAATTATTCTTTCACTATATCCTTGAGATATGGATTCATTCTCCTTTGGGGTTGTCAAACTAGTTTGCAACCTTATTTGATATAAATGTGGTGAGTACACACCGAGGGGTGCACTCCCTTAATTTATTTGTAACTCCAAGCAAAGGCATCCAAATGTTCCCTTAGCATGTTGCATAACTCTTCTTCTTGGTGTACAGAAAGAGAGGGGTTTATTATAAAAGTTATTTTAGGGTCGAATTCTATTGTCTTGACAGAAGTAGGGTTTGAATCAGATAAGCATAGATCAATCTGATGGTTGCTCTTTGTTTCCTTTACAACTTCCTCTAAGGACAGGGTGTTGGGAGTTGGATTTTGGACGATGTATTCAATCAAATCCCTTTCATCAGGTTGTCCTCCTCCCATGGAAGTTTCTAGGGTATAGAGTTGGGCTGAGTAAACTTCATCTTCTTCCTCCTATTCCAACCATAAAGGTAAATCATGTTGTAAAGTTGGTCGAGTAGTAGGGTACAAGATCAACTGCTTGGATAGATGACTATTTTTTATAGTCATGTTTCCAGACCTACAGCTGATGTAGGCATTGACAGTGGCTAACCAAGGCCTCCCAAGTTTGAGAGGATAATAATTAAGATTGGCCTTACGCTGAAGAACTAGGAAGTTGACAGGGTACTCCTAGCAGTCAATAGAGACCATCACATCCTCAACAATCCCCTCAGGCACCACTATGGAATAGTCTGCAAGCTGCAAGACTGTTGTGGTCTTTCTTAATGAACCCTCTATATTTAGCTTAAGCATGGTGTCCTTAGTCATTACATTAATGGCAGCCCTAAGATCAATCAAGGTTGTGGGAGAATGGTGCCATTGATGTGCACATATACTACATGGCTTCCAGGGTCTAAATACTTTGGGAAAATTACCTGCCCCATCATTAAGTTGGATAGTTGTCCACTGACATTAATGGCAGAGGTGTCTCTTTTTCACCTCCCTGGATGTTTGAAACGCTTCTCTTTAATCAGTTTGTTTAAAATAGGTACATCCTTAACGGCTTGGAGAAGTAGAATTTTGACACATAGATTTTTTATTTCACCTAGAATTTCATTCTCTTCTGAGGTAGGCTAGACTGGATGAGTTAATCTTTAAGGAATGGGTGTTGGATTCACTCTAGGTATACTTTCCTCTCTTTTGTCCTCATTCTCCCTTTGTGGAGATGGAGGTTGGATCTCTAGGAGTACTCTCCCAGACCTCGAGTTGATTTCCTGAATTTCCACAGCATAAGCAGGGTAGGATGTCTCTCCATTGTATACTTGTGACTGTCTATTGTTCGGGTTCGGATTTGGATGGGCAAGAATCTGATGTTTTTTAGGTGGATTAGGGTGTAAAAGTGTGGGTGAGTAGGAGGTGAAGGCAATAAAGCTAGAGCATTATTGTACGGGGGCCTCCACCCCTAGGGTGGTGCATTCCACTGAGGTTATGGAGGAATATATGGCTGAAATGGTTGGTTGGTCGGTTGGGAATGGTACTGAGGTGTAAAAGACCAAGGAGAAGGTGTAGACCAGGAGGGATGAGTAGGGTGGGGCTAAGAGGGAATGGATGTGTTTTTGTTAGGGTTCTAATATGCATAGGATGACCTTTGCATGCCTTGTTGGTATGGTCAAGGCCCATGAGGCCTCCTTTGGTTTATGTAGCAAAGTTGTTTAATCACCCCTTCAGTTCCCTGATGCACAGATTTTAGTCTAGGTAGAGAAGTGCACTTGTCTTTGGAGTGGTTTTCTTCACAGACCGAGCAGATTTCTATAAGGTTTAATGGACATTCATTCCTAGGGTACCTCCTTATGCATCTAGGGCACAAGATGGCTAATTCTCTCTCTAATTCCTCCTTCTTTCTCTTGATGTGCATAGTGTCCATTTGTAGGGCAAAGGTTTGCAGCATTTCACTCTTGAAATCTTCCAACAGGTTCCCTATCTCACCTTTTATGGATGTGTTAGAAAAGGAGGAGTTTTCCATTGGTTAACTAACCCTACCCTTTTTCCTAGCTACCCTAGAATGGTTCTTAAAGTTAGTCTTGATATCTTCATAGGGTAGTTGATAGATTCCCCTCCTACTAGCAGGTTTAGGGTATCCAGAAGGTCTTCCCTGACCCCCCTGAGTAGGACTAGCTTCAGTGACTCGGGATCAAGTATGCACCTGACCCTTTTGTAGCTAAGCTAGAATCTTTCCTCATAATCTTCTAAGGACTCATCATGCCCTACGGTCATTCTAAAAATTTCCTCTTTAGTGTCTTTGGACCTACAGTAGTCTCGATACTTTTTGTTGAAGGCTTGCTGCATCTGAGCCCAGATGGTGATGATATCCCTAGGTAAACCCATGAACCACCACAGAGCTGCATCCTTGAGAGTGGATGGGAATAATTTCAACTTTTGATCATTAATGGTGTAATCATAAGTTCTGCATATGATAGCGAACTCAAACAAGAAAGTATCTGGATCTTCCAAGGTCAGGCCATGGAAGTGAGGAAGAACAAAGGGGCTTGTGTTTTTCATCTTGGCATCCCCATTGGTTTCTCTGATGGGAAAATCACCCTCAGTTGTTTCGCTATCCCCTCTATCAAAAATCTCTGGTTTCTCGCCTAAGGAGTCCTCTAATTCACAACCTCCGAAGAAGAGGGAAGGTTGGTTGTTTGAAGTGGCAGGGGTATTTCACAAAAATTTTCCTAAGTTATCCCTATTCCTATGAGGCATGAAAGAAGTGTTTTTGTATTGTTTTGTTTTTAAAGCTTTAATACTAACTACATAAGTGAAATAACGAACTGAATGGAACTAACTGTTGAATGAAATCTTACATGCAGAATGGAAAGGAAAGAAAACCAACTTACAATTACTTTTGCAGAAAAAGTGAAGCTAATAGCAGAATGGAAGATATAAGAAATGGAAGAAAGAAATCAGAAAGCACATCTACTCATACACCTCCCCAACAACGATGCCAAAATTTGATGAGCACCAGTATTGCAGCAAGAATGGTGCAACTCCTGGGGCTACGAAATTTACTTTATCAACCCGGGGTTCGTACAAACTTGGAGGTGAAAATTTTGTATACACAAGAAGATGCAATGGGTCCTCTCTTTGTCACTATTAAGTTGGAAATAGACCACTATGGCTTCTCAAACCAACCTTCTATTGATTTAGAAGAAGTTTCATTACCAATGAAGAAAGGGGAATTTTACCATAATTGAGAGAATTGAAATATTGTCTACTGCAGTAATGAAAGGCTAAAATAAATGCTTTAAACACATCACTCATATAACTATTTCTTAAAATATATTTCTTCAGAAGAATTCTAAGCTAACATGCGTGTAATCCTAACTATCCTAGGCATGTAATCTGAGATAATCAGACACTTTACTATTGTGCATATGAATGAACACAATAACTCTTTTTTCCTTTTTGTCCTTTTTTGTGAACATGTGAATGTTAAATCTTCTTGGTGGTATGGAAGTTGGGTTAGACATGGATGTCAAGGGTCAGATGGCTTAGGAGGCAAACAAGGGTCTTCTCCTAAATTTCTAGATGCATTTTCCTCAAATCGGCCTCAAAACAAGCCACTACAAGTCGTTCAGGATGTCCTAATGCTCCTACATGATCCCTTGTATTCCTATAGGATTTGGCCCAAAGAATAAGGAGGGGTTTGGAAGGTGTTATAGGGCTTAGGGAAGGTGAATGATGGAAGAAATAAGGCAAGGGAGTGGCTAGGACTTCCTCAGAGCTCAAACCAAAGTTTGTGGGATTTCTCAACAAACCTGGAAAGTTGTTCTTGTGGAATGATGAATTGGTTGATGGACTTAGTGGTTGTTGGTGATCATGGATGAATGAGGTTAGGATGGGGCCACTGGCATGAGATCTTCCCACACTACTGAAACTCCTGCAATACATACATCACTAGAATTTACACATGGATCATGTCAAACAAGAAGGATTTCCTCAACATAAGAAAACAGAATTCCATTATTTAGTTTCCTAGTTCATGCATGGAAGTACCTGCAAAATATTGTGAAACGCCATGAGATCTAATACAAAGCTGGAGATATCATAAATAAAAAT
Organism: Pinus taeda; assembly: GCA_000404065.3. Classification (NCBI taxonomy): domain Eukaryota; kingdom Viridiplantae; phylum Streptophyta; class Pinopsida; order Pinales; family Pinaceae; genus Pinus; species Pinus taeda. Next base: position 9,521 of record APFE031277391.1, on the reverse strand, counting down.
TGAAACCTATTCTTGAAAATTGAAAAGATGTTGGTCTAATTAGCAAAAAACCCTAAATTACATAAGAAATCAGAATTCTATCTTTTTGGGGCTGAATAGGAGTTTTTCCTCAAACCATGGTCCCTGGAGGGAGGAGTGAAGCCAAATACACCTACTATCAAAATTTTTCGTATTCCTTATCTCTCTAAAGCTACTACTAAAGCTATTCACCAATGGAAGCAAACTAATCAAATTCACCACTACTTACAATGAAACAATGCCAAAATCAATTCAACAATTAATCTATGAAATAACATAAGAATACAAGTACAATAAGAGGAACCTATGCTGCTAGGGTTGGGCCCTAACCCAAGAGCTTCAACACTCTGAGTCAACTCAGTGTTGGATCAAGGAAATGATCATTCTCATATCATATCAAAAATTACATAACAGTGTTTTGGCACAATCCTCTAACTCGAAAATTCTTAGTGCTCTTACATAAAAAATCTGAATCCTAATGAGGCTCTAGGCCTCCTTATTTATACAACTGAAGTCTCCAACAACTTCCTTAAATCTAGGGAGGCTTAGCTCCCAAACTCAAGATGAACTGGTTCTTAACTATCACTATCTTGGTTGCCCATGATCTCCATGACTCGACTGCTTGCAACTTCGAGCTAGTGTGATTTGATTGAGGGATATTTGAATGAGTGAGGAATTAATGAGGAAGATCCATCTCCTATAATCTCTCCTTCTTGTCTCATTCGAGTTCCTACACCTTAATTAGCACAAATTGCCATGATTTTCTCCCAAAAACTTGTAATCAATGCACATTAGACTACTAGACATAACATCTTACTTTTACTCATCTCATTAAGAAAAATATAACTAAAACATGTAAGAAATTATGAGAAGAGTTGATTTTAGTAATCTTGGAGGTGTATTAAGGTCCATATAATTACCCAATGATGAGGCTCATCAGTCATCATTGTGGCTAATCACTTCACACACATGCACACTTTCCCATTCTCTAAATCCTATACTTATTGTTTGCATGTATGATCATTCACTCTTGTTTTCACTCATCTCACCATGCATTCAGACTTCTCATGTTTTCAGTTGCCCGTCGGCCAGACTGGGCTGCCTTGATCCAGACCGTGCATTTCTCGGCTAGCACTATGCATTTTTGGAAGCGAAGGCTCTACCTTCCCTCCATAAATTGCACAAGTTTGGCCCAACACTGACCTCTAGACTTGCATTGTGCAATTCTTGGAGGCAGTGTCCTGCTGGCCCCAGAAACTACGCAATGCAGTTTGCTGGTTGCATGTCACTGCTAACTAAAATTGTGCATTACGCAGTTTCAGTCCTCAGCAAGCTAGGTTGGACTGTGCATTGTGCAGTTCTAGCATTCAATCATCCTCCTAACATCCCGAACTACGCCTTGCACAGTTTTGGAAGTCATTCTCCTGACCTCCCGGAGGAAATTGTGTAACCTTCATGATCAGTCACACAGGTATGTTGCAAGTTAGTTCTCAAGTTCATTTTGGTTTTCAACTAACAGATTGCTTTCCATGAGTGTTTCCATTTCTCCAAGTATTGCAAGTGTTCATCTGCCTCTGAGCCACACAGGTACAATGGTTTCCAGGAGAGCAGAGTCGAAGACACCTTTTAGAGCACACTTGGGGTATGTAGATGATCTAGTGTCTATGAACTTTCCCACCCACGAAGACATCAAGTTGTTCATAGATAAGGACATCAAGATAAGATGGCATAAGTATCACAGCAAGTAGCACCATCAACAGCAGCTGAAGGTGGCATACCTACATGCAACGAATGCAAGAGGAAGGTTTTTGACAACACAGAGGCGAAACAAAGTTGCAAGCTCAAGCAAATCCACTTGTGATGAAAGAAACTTTTGGGATCGAGGCTATGAGGTGAAAGTGCGACATGAATATCACGCGAAGGTAGAGAACGAGTTTCATGTGTTGAATTAGCAACTCGAGGAAGAAAGGGAGCTACACAAACATGAGAATGAGCTACAATAGGAATAGGGACAGCAGAGCGTGCAACATGCATAGAAGAATGAAATTGTGTCCGTACAAGTTATAGATCCATCCCAATAGCTAGCACGAAGTAGACAAGGTGAGTAGTGTTATTTATTGCATGCAAGGGAATTCAACAACATGCATGTCATTTTGTGCATGTGTGCGATCCACCCATTTGGTACACTCACTGAGGCGAAGAGAAGAAGCAAGTTCGACTAGCGTTTAACATACATTTTGATAGTTGGTGTGCATGACCACTAGCACACAATTGAAGATCAACCCAAACACTATGCATCAGTTTTTTGTTGGTTCGGTCGCACCCAAGAAGACCATGCACATGCTATTAGACGAGTTGGAGAGAGGAACCATATCAGTGCTCCGGGTGCAACAGAGGAAAGAGTTAGCTTTAGCAAGATGTCACCGTTGAGCACACGGATAGCATCATGGATGACCAATCTTGGCATCAACTCACCACCTTCACCATCACAAGGGTGTCAAAGATTTGGTCTCACCACAACGATCTGATTGTCAGTGATGTCTTGCATGGCTTTCTCAAGCCATTTTTTCTCACATGGGCACATGTGCATTGTAATGTAACGTCTTGTCAAGTGGAAGTTCAAGTGTCGATAGTTGAATGTAACAGTCATAGAGGAGTTGAAGAGTCATGATGATAAATGAATGGTCACAAAGGGGAATGTCAAGGGTGACTCCACCCTTTGCGATAAATAGAACCTCATAACTCATTGTAGAGGCTTTTGGTTAGCCAAGCTTCAATAGGAGTATCTTAGAGAAAGCTTGGACAGTATTGTAATGTGCCTTGACTTCTCCACTACATAGAGCTAGTATATATCTTTGGAGGAGCAGGCAGTTGTGGCTGTAACATTCCATTGTCAGAACTAGTGGTTGGACATGGATGTATTGTATGACTCGAACTTACACTTCTTAATATAATAGAGCCAACACGTTTCATGCATATGTCGTATTGTATTCCAGCTATCTTGTTTACTTTAAATGATATATGTATCTATTTGCTTACACATGCATGTATGGACTATTTTGTATAAGTATGTATGAATCTTACTAAAATGTGTTGATTGGTTTAACCATCACTTTGGATTGTTAGCTAACGTGCTTTCCAGTTTGTGATGCATCTTCGCTTGTGTTTTCCCTTCCAATGCACGTTTTATCACAAGTTTCCAAGGGGCACACTCACCCCACTCTCCATGTGTTAAAACCGTTCATGCACCTTCCTTGTCTAGCCGCATCTGTCACACCCTTGCTACCAACAGGGACATCTTACTTTCCTCTATGTGAAACCGCACTCAAGGCACTATCGTATGACCCACTGCTAGGACTCCTACACCAAATGGTCTGAGGTCTAATTGGGACTTCTTACTGGGGAGATCCCCTAACATGTTCGCGGTTCTAGCACCATCAACACATCCTTCCCTTTGCATGCATCTACAACTAACACCATGAAAGATAACGAGTAGGGGGGATGTTCCTACTTGCTTCTTCAAGAGGCTAGATATAAATGATTAAAATCCTACACAATCCTTGAGCATGGACAAAATATATTTTATCGATCCAACTCCATTGCAAGTGTGTGCAGTGCTAGTGGCATCAAGGAGTTAAAGTATTCATTGAAGGACCTAATTCAGAGCCTACTCCAATACATACCTACGCAACCAACTACCCATAAAGGCATAGGGAAATTTATGGTAAAACCTATCAAAGGAAACCCTCTTGATGGGATAACCTAGTAAGGATAGTTGTTGACCTTCATTTTAGTTCAAGTGCAATGAGTGGAACCATTCAAATAGTTTAAGGTCAATCCTTGTTGTAAGGTTGAAATGAGATTCTTGGTACAAAATTAAGTGACTTACATAGTCAAGGGTTTTGGTATAACATAAGTGATACAAGAGGAGAAAATAGTGGATGTACTGAAAGTAGAGATGAATGGAAAAAATTTGGTTGCATTCAATATCATAGGTTTCCAATAATATTGGGTGCTTGCAAATATTTCATTGTCCTATTATTATTGAATATATGATTGCAATACAAGATAAGTTTCTACAAAATGAAAGTTTGAAAATTTGGGAAACATCTTGATTCAGTAAAAATAGATAGTTACACAATTGGCTGTTTGCAAATATTTTGTTATCCTACTATTACAATATATATGGGTATATATATTATTAAAATTTAACTAACTTGTTATTAATAAATGTTTGTACTCCAACATGTAGATTAAAAATCTCTAAAATAATCATGAACCAAAAAACGTTTTGACAATATGTCCCATTGGGACATAATATGAGTGCTCAATTTTATTATTTTAATAGTTAGTTGAAATGTGCTTAGATGTAGGTATCTATTAACCTTTTTAGTGGTTATAAGTGCTAATTTAGCAATAGCTCTATTGGCAGTAACACTAGTTTATATTGCACCAATAACAACATTGGGTGGTGTGTCAAAAGTTAAAGCTTACTTGAATGAGGTGGAGATGCTAGGATTTTTAGGTCTAAAGACCCTTTTTTTGCTAAGTATGTGTATATCAAGCACAATTAAATTCTCCCAAATTATTAAATTCCATGCATAGCTAAGCAAAAATGCAGCCCTGTAGTTAAGACATCATGAAAAATAAAACTGCAACCATTTTTATTATGTTAATAAGTAACCATCATAAGTTCTATTTGAATCAATACATAACAAATATGTGATAACTAAGCACTATAAAGTAAGCATAAATTTATCAGCTGAGCTATGTTATTACCCCTAATTGTGTTTTCAACATATTTGTCTAGATTTAAATTATTAGCCTCAATTATGTTTTTATTTTATTTATCTAAATCTAAAGCATTAACCTCAACTATGTTTTTTTATTGATTGAAATCTAGAGTTATGAGAGTTATCACTAATTTGATCTTTGGTTATCTAAAAATCTTTAGAGAATAAACAAAAAAAATAAGGGAATATGTAGCCAGAATTATTTAGAGAATAAATAAAAAAATAAGGGAATATGTAGCCACCTTTGGTGCTAGGTTGTTGATTAGTGTGTATAAAATGAAGCCTTTTTTGTGAATCTATTCTAAGCTAAGACTTTATTTATGTTAACAATTGGATGAATAAAACCATTAGAGATAATAAAAATAAAAATAAAATAAAATAATATTTTGGTGGAGTCCATGTTGAGAAGTTCTTCTTGCATGTAGTGTCACTATGATACTAGGTATGCTAGTTGTTGTGGTACTAGTTATCAATTTTAGTGTCTTTTTGGATGCAACACTACAATTTCAAGAACATGCAAAGTTTGATGGAGATATTGACAAGGACATTGAGATTCTTTATTTACCTCTTACAGGGACATTGAAATCTCAATGCAACAAAGTTGTATTGAGATGGAAGAGCTATTTAAAGTCTTGCGCTTATTTATGAGAACTTTCAACATCGGTCAAGCAATAAAACAACAAATTTTCTAACCAATGGCATGGGAGGAAAAACCAACATTTTTATTTTCTTTTAATTTCAAAAATCTTGAAACAAACTCAAACTTTGGTTAGTCCATATTGGATTGATTTCTATAGTACCCTCACTTGACAATAGGGACTAATAACCCTTCACTAAATCATAGCAAACAATTATATATAATAATATTATTAT